>PVKE010014535.1:0-34783 GCA_004027555.1 Craseonycteris thonglongyai | reverse complement strand
CACTATATATGCACAAAAATAAGTAAATGCAGCTACCGAAATTTAATTTCCAAATACCATGTGTGTGTGTGTGTGTGTAGTTGGATTTTCTTTCCACAAGGCAAATATATATATACTTAAATGCTATTTGCAATTTTTTAAATTCAAAATTTAATAAAATGTTATCTGAACACATAAACTCAATGAAAAATAAACTTCAAAAATTCTGTCTTTTAATAATACGTTTATTTTTATTTATCAAATGACTGCATTCCTTTTGGTTAGTTCTGTTTTCCTTTGAGGATGTTTAAGGGGATGAATATAGAGAATGAGGAGTCTTTTCTTTTGCTCATGCAATTATCCAAGAGGATACAATACCTGTAGATCGGTAAAATGCTGAGCCATTAGTATTTCTGTCTTTTATGCAAGACCAGTTACATAAACCAGCATAATATAAACTCCCACAGATTTAGCCAGTTCCTTAAAAATCTCATGATTCAATATACAAAGTAGTAAATTAAGTCTGAGGAGGTCTGACCTTCATTCTGGATTGATCATTCTATTTTTTTCATTGTTAAATGTATTGAGGTGACATTGATTGATATCTATTACATTGTTTCCAGATGTACAATTCTACATTACATTGTCTATACATTGCATTATGTGCTCACTACCCAGAATCAGCTCACTTTCTATCACCATGTTTAATTCCCCCTCCCCAATTCTATAGTACTTTGTCTATGCGTTATATTGTGTAATGACCACCCAGAGTCAGTTCTCCTTCTGTCACCGTCTATTTGACTCCTCCTCCTCCTTCTTCTTTCACCTTCCTCCCTCCTTACCCTCAGGATTTGTCATTCTTGCTCTTTGATCACAGTGTGTTTTCACTGGAACATTCACAGTGATAGAAAGAAACAATTCTTATGAATGCTTTCTATACTGTGTTAACTTTTTAAGGTAGCGATAAAATAAGCACATCATTTTTTTGTAACATAGTACTAACCACTATAGCAGTACTTCTGATAGAAATTTATATAAACTGTTTCTAGCCTATTTTCTCAACGAATGAGAAGCTGTTAGAAAATATTAAGACTGTTGTCTGTGAATGTCTTTTAAAAGATATTAATCTTATTAAAAGATAAATAGGATTTCATGTATTGTTTTGCTATGCAGATAAAAACTTGATTGCAATTTTTTGTCAGTTATTAGCTTAATGGTTTAAATATGGTGAACCATATATTCCTGTTAAATCTTAATTTAAAAAAAGGCAAGATAGAAGCACACATTTTTCATGTGATCTCACAGGTGATAAATTATAAAGGGAAAAATTGAAAAGCAACTCATTCTGAATCAAGAGAGTGATATGTACCCTGTCTAAATAAGTTCCTAGTTTGGATTGTTTTAAGTTGGACAGATTTTTTTTTTCTTTCTTTTTCCTCTTAAATACTCATGTTTCCCCAAAGATCCCATTGTGTTTTCTATTCGTTGATCCATTTTGCTCTCACTGGAATGTCCTTCTTCCCACTTTGTTCTCTACCTCTATTATCAGACATCACCACCTCCAAGATTTTCACTTGACCTCGTAGCTTAGGTCAGGTGTCCTTCCTCTATCTGCCTTTGTAATAGCTTTTACCACATTAAATTAAATCCATCTCCTTATGTATTTCTAATACTGGAGTATAGACTTCATTTGAATGTGGGAACATTCTTTATACATCCTGGTAAAATTCTACACATAGCAACTATTTACTAAGTAACACTGAATTAAAATGAATTGACTGGTTGTGAGACATTAGTCTAATTAATGCCTTTTAGCACATGGAATGGAAATAAATAGACTGTTGCAAAACCATAATTAACCAAAATGCCCTATTAATTCAACAGTCTTGTGAACTGAGGTTAATAAACAACTCATTGTTTCAGTCATTTTTAATGAAAATAGTTTTAAAAGAATTGTAACTCTCAGTATGTTTCAATGTTGTATGAATTATGGACATAGTATTTTTTCTGGTGATTTACTATTGATATTCTTTCACTCAGTATATCTATGTTCTATAGAATTCTATTACACACACGTTTGAGTTGTTTGTTCTGGTCTTCATTTTGTCTGTTCATCAAATTGTAAGGTATTTATTTAAATGGATGAAATGCCTCCTATAGTAGTAATCCTCCATTGAGTCAGCAGTCTTGATCAAGAATGGCTCACTATCATGTCCATATTCTAAAGAATGGCAATAAAAGTATAAAAAGAGAGCATTTCTTAAGAGCTGTTGACCTGGGAATACTCTCAACTACTAGAGGTTACTTTGGGACTCTGCTACAAGGTCCTCTTTGTAACATGGCAATTTCAATAGGAGGGTATCTATTGATATTTCATATACCTTTTAAGGCTTACCTAATTAAGTTAGGTCCATTCAGAATAATTCCATTTTTGATTAGGTCAAAGTCAACTGATTAGGGATAAAATCATGAGTGATATCCTATTATGATCACAAGTCTGCCCATATTTCAGAGGAAGGATTATATAGGGTGTCGTATTCACCAGAGGATGGGGATCTTGACAGCCATGTTAGAATCCTAGCTACCTTACTGCTCTTAAAGCTTTACCATTAGATTATAGAATATAACGAAGATGAAACGAAGTATTTATTCATCCTAAAACAAAATGTTAGTAATTTTTAACCTATACCTATCAAACTATAGTTCTTATGATGATCAGACTTCTCTTAAATTTGCTGTTTATGTATAAATACAATCATTTCATTACTTTTAAAATTTCATGAAGTTCTAACAATTCTAGTTCCTTGGATTTTTTAAAAAAGGAATTAAAGGTACTGGTGACTTCACTGACATTTAATTTAATAGTCAAAGGAAGGTAGATTCTTTCTAGCTACATCTTTTAAAAGGGCAAAATCACTCCAGAAATACCTAATTTTCAATTCAAAAATATAATTCTTATGAAACATATTTGAGCTTTCAGTTGGTAGGACATTTTATTAAATTGCCCAAGTCATTAATAAAATTTCATCAAATCCTGGCACTCCCATTTTATGTGCTATTCTCAAATAATGCACTTCATTTCAAATACTTGAAATGTCTCAGAAGCTAATAATCATACAAAATACCCTCCTCTTTCATAAAAAAAAGTATTTTAAAAGAAATAACACAGGTCAGATATATTTAGATCTTTCATTATACATAGATGTTTTCTAACACTAAAGCAAATGCCATTTTATTTATTTTGTTATATTAACCAAATATTTGTAAAGTGTAAACATTTGGTTTCAATGTCAAATGGAAACTCTTAGTAAACATTTTCAGATGTGACCGTTTATATTTGTTATTAATTCCATAAGGAGTTTTATCTTTAATCCTTTCTGTCCCAAATCTTTAGGAGATTAGGGCAGTGATAAGATGTAAAATACAAATAATTGTTAAAGTGGTGTATAATGTCCAGGGAAAAGCAAAGTAACATTCTCCAAAAAAAGAAAACTGGATGGTCACAGAATAGTTTCTGGGGCCGCATATACAAATGGTCCCATTCACGTTCATTTTTAGTGCAAATTGTCAATTTATATCTAGTTGGAACATGATAGTGAAATTGATCTACTCAGATATGAGTTATAGACTAGATAGTCTGTGCATATGGGCTAGATAACCTTAATGCTAACTTTGTGGAAAATTAAGTGAAGAAAGCCTTTGTGGAAAAGAGTGTTTAACTGTGTGACCATAAATATCAAATAAGCTAGCGTTTATCGAGCACTTACAGGCCAGCATTATATTTGTGCTTTTCTTGCATTGCTTCATTAATGTATAACATTTCACAAAGAAAGTAGGGTTACTATCTTCATTGTATGTATAAGGTCTGAAATGGAACAAAAGATCACTTAGCTAGTATGAGAGCTGTAATTTGAACTCTGGATCCCCTTCCTTCTCAGAGCACAACTAGACTTACTACAATAAGCATATTTATGTGAAGCAACAAATTAGAGAATGTCTAGAGATATATTTGGTTCTATTTGACAAGAAGTTAAGTGAAATACTAAAGCCTGTATTCCCTGCTGGGATCAATCAATGTTCCTTCTGCAGGATACAGGGGGAAATCAGACACCATGAAACCCTATAACTCCCCCCAATTAAAAAGAATGATGACACCCAAGACTTTTTTTCAGCTGGATCAAAATAGATCCTTGTGTTGCAGGAAGTGACACGCAACGGAGGTTAGCAGATGCTCAGACAAAAGTTTAGATAGGGGAAGGAGATTTTATTAGCCGGTGAAGCACACGGGGCTTGCAGCACCTAATCACGTGCTCCCCCCGGTTAGATTTCTCACCACTTATATACATGTGAGCGTGATTTTTTTTCCCCTAGGGTCCCACGTGTTTCTCGTGACTCAAGGTGGGGAGGGGCAGGGGCAGACCTTGCACCTGGGTTTCTGAGAACTGTTTGTTCTTGGCCTTGATTTCTATAATTGCTGGCCTTTCTGAGACTCAAGGACTTTTTATCTCCTGTCCTTGTGTTTGCTAGAGTCTCCAGGAGGCCTCTCCTTCTGTAATCTTTTAAAGTTCTTCCTCTTGCACTTGAACCTTGTAAAGGCTTAAATCACCAGAGATGAACAGTGCCATGTGTTTATTCTGTGCTGAATTACGTATTTAATATTGAGCCTTATCTTTCATAGTTTCATTGGACTGGGCTTGAATTGATTACCAGTCTTCTTGTACCTTCTATCTACATTAGACTTGATTAAGTTTACATTTCACTATTACCTGGAGCAGTTAATATAGTGCTGTATTGTTTTCCTGTGTTTGGATATTTCAAAGCCTAACAGACTCCACAGTGTATGTTCATGGGAGTATTTTATTTACATGTAAAACATACACAATAGCAAGGGAAGTAAAATTCAGGCAAAGGTGAAAGTTTGAGATACAATCTCTGCACCCCTAAATACACTGAGTCTCTGACTGAACTACCAAGTTTGTGTGAGGAATTTTAGTTTCAGAAGGACAACCTGGGAAAACACACATAGTAGTTCATTAAGTAGTCAAGCGAGGCTTATCAAACTGAGAGAGTTGAGCCATCAGAAAAGAAGCCCAGCCTGGGTGGGGCCAGATCAGCAGAAGAGTTTCCAACCTTAAAAAGTAACTCATAATTTCCATGACCTTTATCTTAGACAAGAACCAAAATACCAAACATCCAGGCATCTCTCTACATATAGAGCTTTACCAGTCCGGCTGTACATTATTTCTCCCCAGGTGTCCAGCCCTGTATTCTGGAGCTGTTTCACAGGTAAGGCCAACCTGCATCTGAGATGTTGCTTGAGTGTGGAAGAACCTTGGGTCACCCAGTTAACAGAGGACTGTAGACATGGGATGGGCATGGTTCTTATTTATCTGATGGGCCTCGCTGATACTATCTCACTGTATTTCAAACCTTGATCACAAACTTTTGCTCTATGCTAAATTTAAAATGTGATATATGGGCTTCAAGTTTGATAAATGAATTAAGCATTAATCTTATCCTAAGTAAGCATAAGGATAGAAATATAATTGACCCTTGAACAACATGGGTTTTGAACAATGTAAGTCCACTTATACATGTTTCGTTTTGTTTTATTTTTTTTTTTAAGATTTATTTTAGTTTTTGACAGACAGAGACAGAGATGTAGAGAAGGGGAAGGGCTCAGAGCAGTCTCCATAGTTGTACGTCATCAGCTTTTGACATAATTTCATCCCACACAGGTGGGAGGGGGTGGCACAAGGCGGCAGATGGGCAGGGGGCTTCCCACACATGGGAAGCTCACCCCAGCAAGAACCAACCTCAGAACCTCCCACATGGGAAGCACACCCCAGTTCAGCATATGGGGCTGCATGGGCTGGGACCAGGACTCAGCCCTCTGACCTCGGGACTGTAAAGTGAGTGCTTAACTTGCTGAGCCATCCTGGCTTTCCCATTTTTTTTTTCCATAAATACTGTAAATGTATTTTCTCTTCTTTATGATTATCTTAATATTTATTTTTTCTAGTTTACTGTGTTGTAAGAATATAGCATATTATACTAATAACATACATATTAACAATATATAATACTTATACATACTAATACAATATACAATATACTAATACAATATATAATAACATATATATTAATGAACTTCTTATGTTATCAGAAAGGCTTCCAGTCAACAGTGGGGTATTATTAGCAGTTAAATTTGGGGAGTCAAAAGTTATTCATAGATTTTTGACTGTGGGGGATTCACAAATATTGGAGAAAGGAGTTATGAAGGAGAGAACTAGAATAATTCCAGTGTGTGTATGTTATATGCATTCAAAAGATAATTGTAGGCTTTAATATAATTGATAGATGTAGATGCAGATATAGGTGTATGCTTATGTGTTGTTTTTAGCTCTATTTGCTAAGAACACTTAGAAGTAAAGTAAGTTTGGTACAATGAACATATTCAGCCCACAGACCTTGGTTTCTTTGCATAGTGCTCCAGGGATCATTGAACAAATGGCTGAACATGTATACAAACAAATATAAACTAATTTTAAAAAAGGAAAAGAAATGAAGGTTAAAAGAGGTATGTCACCTTTATAACATCACAGGTAAATAGATGTCAAAGACAGCATGGATTTTGGGTTGAAAGAGTAAACAGTGGGCTATAATGACTGGGTTAAGACCCCAACATCCTTCATTTGCCAGATTTGTGATGGTGTACAGTTCTGTCAACTACTAGATGTTGATTTACCAGGCATTAAAACTGAATAACAATAATAATATGTACTTCATAAATAAGGTTGTTGTGAGGAACTAAATAAGATAATAAATGTAAAGTATAAAAATAACTGCTCATTTAATCACTATATGTGTTTACTTTTTATTATCATTGTAGTTTGTATTATTACACTAAATTTTTATAAGACCATGTCTGTCAGACTTTCCAATACATAAGCTTTTTGAGAAAAGAAACAGAATTGATTCAAGTATATCACAAATGATGAAAACTGTATCATAAAATGGAATTTAATACCACATGATATATTTATGAGAAAGTTAGGAAGCTAATCTAAGTAGTATGGTGTTTAAGGATTGGAGAAGAGTGGAAAACATGATTTGATAGACATGTTGGAACCAGATTATACCGACTTGTCAGAAAAAAAGTACATATGGCTTTTGAAAGAGCACTGTTTGGGGGAATTTTTTTTTTAATTAATTTATTTATTTTATTGTTTTTGACAGACAGAGAGAGAGAGAGAGAGAGAGAGAGAGAGAGAGAGAGAGAGAACTAAACTGGGAGAACTCCCCAGTTCAGCATATGGTTCCGCATGGGCCAGGACCGGGATTTGATCTACCGTCCCCGGCACTACAAAGTGAGCGCCTAACCCACTGAGCCATCCCGGCTTCCTGTTTGGGGGAATTTCGCTTTACATTGGTATACAGGAAGTTTTGTTGTGGATGGAAAAAAGTAATTGCCTTTATGCTATCTCTGGAAAATGGATAGTCACTGAATAGTTAATAGTATCTAATTGTACTGGAAAAAATAAAAGAAGTCATCATAAGTTCAGACATGAATTCAAATGCAAAATAGAAACATGTCATAACTATAGAATGTATATATTTTGTTAATTTTCGCTTTATATAGAAACATATTAGTCTAATAAGTGACCCCACACAGAGACCCTGTAGGGAATTAGTTTAATTTATATATGTCTAATTTGTAAGTATTAGAAATTAAATTTTTCATGTAAATAATTGATGTGCTAAAATTATTGTCAGTTTCTTCTACTAGGTATTTTAATTATTTTCTTGGAGTCTTTATTTTATTAATTTACTTAGCCATTTTATTTCAGTGGCAATAAAAAGAAAAACCTACAAAGATCAGCCAGGTGTGTAAAATTGAAGTAATTATTTCTATATATGTTCATTTTTTAAAAAAACTAGAAATGACAATATAATATTCATTTATATTTTGTATGTCATCATTTTTCCACTTTGTTTTCTGATGGCAAAATTCAAAGTCCACAAAATGTTAAGACAGGGAAAAAGAAAGAAGTAAAGGTTAGAAATAATGAGCAAAATGGACAATCACTCCTAGATAATTGAGAGTGAATGTTATTATATCATTGTTGAAATAAGGGACAACATCATTATCTCTATATTCCTACAAAAATATGTGTGGGTCACTGGGCAGTATTGCTACCCTTACTTGTTAAAGATGAACTACTGGTCTTGAGAAATTCACAGAATAATGCAGATGTTTAATTGAGGGTTTAAATAGGAATAAAACTTACCAAACTTTGCATATGAAACTTTATTTGACCCAGAATCACTACTCCTAATTTGTCAAAGTCAAGAAAGTCATTAAAGTGGAAAGAAAAATATTACTAAACAAAATTAAGTCCACTCCTTTTTTTTTGCAATTCTTATTTTTCTATTTCCATCTTCTTTCACAATGTACAGTATGTAAAGTTAAAAGTGTTGTTAATTAGAAGACACTCTGGATACCAAATCCTCACAAAAGGCCACCATAGGGAAGCTGGGATGGCTCAGTGGGTTGAGCGCTCACTTTGCAGCCCTGGAGCCTGATGATCAACTCCTGGCCCTGGCCCATGTGGACCCATATGCTGAACTAGGGTGTGCCCCCAGTTCAGTTTTTGCCAGGGCCTATGAAGGAGGCTCCCAGCCCAGTTCCTGCCCTATGCAGCCCTGCTCCCACCTGTGGAGTGAAACTATATGGAAAATGAATGCTGCCAACTATGGAGACTGCTATGGGCCCTTCTCTCTCTCTCTCTCTCTCTCTCTCTCTCTCTCTCTCTCTCTCTCTCTCTCTGTCTTTCTCTCTGTCAAAAAACAATGAAAATAAATCTTTAAAAAGACCACCATAAATAGAAAGAAAAAATTAAAAGAATGAGATGTAGATATTATAGTACAGACAGTCTATTTCTAAAAGGGAAATTATTGCAAATACTAATCAAATATAATATAGCCATTCCTAATTAAGATTATATTTTCTTAAGTGTTATCACACCTGTAACACTTCCACATTGTAGTCCCTTATTTTCACTTTGTGTAGTCCTCAGAAAAATTAGGTGAATCAATTCCACAGTTTCAACTATAAACGCAAATCTAATGTAAGAAATATAGGATCTGCTAGAAATATTGGCCGCCCTTATAATTACTAATAAAAATGTGAACTCTAATCACCATTGAAAATTGTGTGTGTGTGTGTGTGTGTGTGTGTGTGTGTGTGTGTACCTTCAGCTATGGTGATAAAATTTCCATAAAACAGTAAATCACTTCAGGTAGTCTTCTTTCTACTTCTAAGTTATTTTCCTTCTGTCATGTTTGATAAAAAGACATTCAAAAAGCATCTGCACCATGAACATATATAAAAGAGGATCATTAGAGATGTAGAGAGGTGTTTGCCTAGATCTGTGCAGAGCAGTAGAGAAAACAATAGATACAATTTTGAAGTAGTTGAGAAATTCAATCTAGGAAAAATTAGTTTTGATAATTTAAGCAGAATGTGAGATGAATTTATACTGCTATAGTAAAATAGAAATGAACATTTTGCTAATTATCTTTAGTCATGTCCTGTGAGTCAACAGTTTTTAAAAGATTTTGCTCAGTCCATAAACTCCATCCCATCCCATCCCATCTCATCCCATCCCATCCCATCTGTCCCATCTCATCCCATGTTATCTGCCCCTTCTCATACAATCTCATCCATCCCATTTCATCCCATCCCATCCCATCCCATCTCATCCCATATCATCTGCCCCATCCCATCCCATGTCATCCCATCCCATGTCATCCCATCTGTCCCATCTCATCCCATCTCATCTGCCCCATCCCATCCCATGTCATCCCATCTTACCCTACCAATTAATATGTGACTGAGATGCCGGGCTACATTTGGGATTATTAAAGCAATGAATAAGGCCTTCCTTTAGAGAATAAAATTGTCATCTAAAAAACAACAGCAAAACCCCAAACAAAACATATAATTACAAAAAAGTGGGATGCACATGATACTATTGTTAGCTACAGGGTGTCATGGGAACATGGGGGTGGGATTGTGCCACTAACTGAAGTTCTATAAAAAACTTCATTGGGATAGACTAGACCTGAAATTTGATGGGCAAATAAAAATTAAAACAGGGGGAAAAGACCAGGAAAAAGTTGACATAACAGCTTGTAAGCAAAAGCTAAGGGGCATGAGAAAGCATGTTATGAATGGAATATTTAAAGTCAATTTCTTGAGTGGAAGACAAAGTGTTTTCACATATATTATTTGCTTTTCAAAAAAGAAAAAAACTTATCAGGCAGAAAGGGAGTTTACTTTTAAATCCATTTTTTCATGTAATAAAACAACCCTGGGAAGGTTTTAAATGTTATAAAATTCTTCAATGACAACGGTGAAGTTTGAATTTGTTTTCTTCTATTACAATAAAACATGTGAAGTATGATAATTAATACTGAGTCACGTCAAAGAGGACTCTGTAGCACAATACAGGGCATAGGAAAAATAGCCGGTACTTACTTAAGTGACTATTTCATGCCAGGTGCTGATAAAGATTTCTTATGTGTAATTAACTCATGAAATTCTCCCCACCTTTGAACTAAAAAATGATTATCATCATCTTGTTAATTAGGAAACCAAGGTACAGAGAGAGAAAGCTTCAGTAATTTCTCATGGCTAATAATTAGTGATAGTAAGGCATGAATCCAAACAGTTTAGCTCAAAATTCCACACTCTTAATTGATAAATCACTGCTTCTCTGTTTTATTACCTATGCAAGAACTCAAGGATTAGAAATCAGTGCCAAATAATCACGAGAAAGGCCAAACAACAAGATACATGTAGAGATATGATCTATAAGATTTGAAGAGGGGAGGCTGAATGTTTTGAGTTGAACATTGGGTTTTGAAAATAAAGAATTAGCAAAATAATTGACAATTGTGAGGCTCTGCCTGAATGCCCGTTTGGAAAAGAGTTGTTTATTTCACCTGCCACTGTTGAGAATATGGCCTGCTGAAGGGTGAAGGCTGTCTCTGTCCTCAGGAATTGCCCAGTATCTGAAGGGAACTGCCTAGCCCAAATTTATTTGTGCTTCCTTCTGAAGAGTAGTCTGCAAACAATGACTGGTTGATGAGGTCATACAGAGAGATTGTATAATTTACCTAAGGTCACAAATGTTCCGAATGAAATAATACAATCGCATATCTTTCTGAAATTTAAGACATTTTTCTGTCATCATGTTTTTTCTTGTAACTAAAGTTTACAGACTATGTACATCCATTTCATGGAATCCTTAGACCCCCATCATTGCAGTATGTTCTCATCAGTAAGTTTGTTTCAAGACCTTTAGCATAAATCAAAAGTGAGCACATTATGCAATACTCAGATGATGTAATGTAGAATTGTACACCTGGAACCTATATAATTTTTACGAACCAATATCATCCCAATAAATTTAACAATTAAAAAATAAAAATAAAATTTCTACAAGAAAAACAGGAGCAATATAAAAGTAAAATATTTAACATTGAAACATGGGATTATAAATGGTATCCTGTTATATATTTAATATTTGTATATAAAAAGTACTTCTGTTTTGTAGATCAGTAATAGGTGTTTTCTTGTGTTGAAATATAAAACGCTTTAAATCTGTGTGTCTTAGAGATGAAAAGACTCATTCGTACGGGTTCTAAGCATCTAAGCTGCACTTAGTAAGAATCAGTGGCACTACAATCTAGGTTTTCACTTGTCATTGGATCTTTTGTGGTTGCTAAAAATGCTGGAATGTCTGTTATTTCAAATACTGTTTTAACAAAATGTATATCAGCTTGAACTGACTCTAATAGAAAGTCTTTAGAATATTTCCCAACCCTTAAATTAAGGGTTTGTTTGTTTGTTTGTTTCCACCCAGAATTTTACAGTTGATTCAAGGCATTTGCTTATTATATTCAACAACTTTCCAGGCTCAATGAGGTAATAGTTTGAGCAATTGAAGCCCTGTATGTTGTATTTCTTGCTGACAGCATGAATTCTGGATTGAGGGCACTGATCTATTAAGCCACACGTTATGATCAAAGAGGTATTCACTGGCAATCATGATGGGAATCCCTATTTATAGAATTGCAGACTTGTGCAATAGTTGTATACGTCTAAGGTTATTAAAAGGATGAATGTCAAAGAAGGTTACCTTTCAAGACCTACTTAAATAGAATTGTGCATACAGCAGTGCCTTGCCCCTCCATCAAGGACAATGTAGCTCTGGGCTGGAAGTCTATAGCAAGATGTATGAAAGCCATAACATTGACAATCTCTTATTCAAATGTGGCTTCAAAGGAACATCTTCCTTAATCAAGTAGTAGTGAAAACAACTTCTAAAATGTTTGCAAACAGCCCTCTGAAATCAATCAATGTTAAAAAATTTATATCACATATTTATTTGGCATTGTCATTACATTAAAAAGTGAATAAATAACAAATCTCCCTCAATGTCTTGCAACCTTTTAAATATTCCCTAGTAGTAAAAATTATGTTTGAAATCATGTCATGTGTAGTTATATAACTTAAGAAAATACTGCCTGTGTCATTGTTTTTTGGAATAAAATTATGCTGTTGCAAGCTTTACTCTTTTTATTTGTAGAGAAGATAAAACATATGACTTCACTATCATTGGTCTTTTAGACAAACTTATATAAATAATTGTCCTTGTTTTATGCTGAGTTTGAGTCTTGTGACTGTATTTCTTTAGAGGAGATATTACCATGACATAATTATATTAGTTTCTTTCTCAACAATGTTAGAGTTGCCAATATCAACCTATATATATATATATATATATAGAGAGAGAGAGAGAGAGAGAGAGAGAGTCAATTTGAACTGACTTTAATAAGAATGGTATTAGTGCATATATTGGAAATCAGCATTGTTAATTTACAGGTACACATAATCATACACAGTATATCTTATAGCTACATCATAGATTACAAAATTCTTAAGAGTGTAATGCATTAAGTGATTGTTAATCTAAAAAGCAAGAGCAACTTGGGGATGACTGGATAGCTCAGCAAGATGAGCACTTGCCTTGCAACCATGAGGTCTGGGAGTTGAATTCTGGCCCTGGCACTGGCCCTGACCCATGCAAATCCATATGCTGAACTGCAGTGTGACAAGTCATCACCAGAATGGTGGTGAAGATTCTTGCCTCCCATGCAGGAGGCCCCCAGATCAGTTTCTACCCATCATGGTCTCACATCCACCTCTGTAGGATGAAACTATGCCACACTTAATGATATACAACTACGGATATTGCTCTGGGCTCTCCCCCTTCTCTCTCTCTCTCTCTCTCTCTCTCTCTCTCTCTCTCTCTCTCTCTCTCTCTCTTTCTCTCTCTCACACACACGTACACTCATACATGCCTTCTTTCAAACAATAAAATTAATCTTATTTTTTTTAAGAATGAGCAGCTAGCCTTCACTGAAATGCTTATAGTGTGGTAGAACTTAAATGTTGTATACAAATTAACTTGATTAATCTTGAACCCACATCTTTAAAGTGAATATTATTATTTCCCTGTTTTGTAGAGAAGATGGCTGAGACTTAGAAAGGTTAAGTATTTTGCCCTAACGACTAAGTGAAAGCTAATAAGTGGTGGATAGAGTGTTAAAATGTGGCATTTTCTCACCAGAACCAGGTCTTAGCCCTCCTATATTATGGCACTGTGTTGATCCTCAGTCCTGGAACCTGAGAACTCATTCAAGTTTTGGTACTACCTCAAAAAGATTGAGCTGTAGTAACCTTGAGCCAGTCCTATAATTAGGTTTTAATTTAATCAGATGTGAAATAAAGGATTTAAATTAGATATATTTCCAGGTTTCTTCTACTTGTAAGAATTTAGAGTTCAGAAACATGAATATCTCTAATCATACAATAATCTATGCCTATGACTAAATATGCCAAAAAATCTATATGTTCTATACATTTATGTAGCCATAGTGAAAAGTCACAATTAATGTTCTTGATATATATGGACTCAACATGCTATACCAATGAAGAAAGAAAAATAAAATGTAAATAAGTTTATTACAGCACATGCTAAAAGTTGTTAAATTTAGTGGTGGAAAATAAGATAAAGAAGAAATGAAGATGAGTGAGGTGGGATGAGGGCTACAATTTTAAATAGAGTGGTTAGGGAAGGCTGAAGTACGAAGGTGCTTTTCATGGGTACATTTGAAGGAGGCAAGGACGTAACACATTGAACATATCAGGAAGAGAAGCATGCTAGTAGAGGAAAGAAATGTTCAGACTTCCAAGTTAGGAGTAACGGTATGTATATTGAGTGGTAGGAACACCAAGAAAGCCAGTATAGTTAGAATGGAAGGAGGGAGGGAGTAGGAAGCATTGAATTTAGAGAAGTGTTAGGGGGCAAGATTGAGTGAGATCTTTTAAGTGAATGAGGTGGGAGCCAGATTCTGGGTAGAGAAATAAAATCTTCTGACTTAAGTTTTGAAAATATCACTCTGGATGTTGTGTTGATACTTAATGAAGATCCATTTGGAGTCGGAGCTACCAAAAATCAAACAGAATTATCCCAATAGTCTTTAATGGACAAACACTGCTCCAGACTATAGAAATGAATCCCTGGTTTATTTAGGAAAGTGGACCACTGAGCAGCATGCAAATACATCTGCTTTACCATACTAGATGGGGTTTATGTAAATTATGCAATATAAATGTTTTGACATGTTACTTGCAGAGTATTAAAGATGCTATATTTTCAAATGTTGGCTTAGAAAAACATCAACAATTGTTATAGACCATGTCGAGTATAAATCACAAAATGTTTCATTTCACTACAAAAGGATGCTTCAATTCACACAATTGTAAAAATGCCGTGTGAACTGTTATTTGACTTAATCAGACCACAGGAGAATTCAGACAGCAAATAGGGCATTTGAAAAACAATGTTCAAGGTAGATCAATTGAAAAAGTAAGACAGGTGATTAGACCCTGAGAATAAAATAAGTAATAAATAAATAATTTTTATTCATTGAAAAAAAAAATTAAATAGAGAAGAGATGTAAATGTAACAAGGGTGGAAATTTTAAAAACAGTTTTTATTAAAGGGAATGACAATGTACAGGGAAAAGTCAGCTTTGCTTCTGGATGAACTTTGCCTTTAGTCTTGTTAGCTCTACAGCCACCTCTGCTTTCTTTCTGACACCATCATTTAACCGCAACAAATCAAATTTGTCTGATAGTGTTCCTTGACAGGAGCCATAAGTAACTGCCAGGAGGCCTGGCTGCCGCTGCTGCTCTCCTATAGCACACAGTTGTGCTGTGTCATTTGAATTTGTGCTTCGATGCATCTTTAAAGCATTTCTACTGCGTAACCTGATTAAAGTTGTGTCCCGTCTGTTCACTTGACTGCTGATGCTCAACTCCTGCTGCTGGCAAAGTCCACACGTTTTAACTCCAGCAGAAATATTTTTCAGAAAGAAGTACCTACGAAAATTAACTCTTCTAACAACCTTCATTTTATTAGCCCCCAGAATTTTATTGCCAATGCTCAAGCATCTCAGCCTACTCATTTTGACTCCCAACAAGTTTCTGTTTATTAAATCCAACTGATCATTTATTTGCAATACTCATCCTCTGCACCTTTTTACTGTTCATCATATTTTCATGTTCTCAGTTACAATCTTGGTACGGTCTTTTAAAGTAACCTTAGGCAGTTTTATGCAATTCTAGTACATATTCTCAGCGAGGTTGTCAGTTTCTTGTTGAATAAAATATTCACAAAATATTGGGTGATGGGGTAAATTATGTGTTCTAGACAAATGAAGTGTTCTATTTCCTTATATTGGGGGAAATCAGGAAATGAATTTGTCAAACACATATTGTCCATTTTCCATAGATAAATACCACAATTGGCATAACTTCATATGTTTTTTTTATTGTATTACATGGAGGATTCATGTCTTGCAGAAAATAATATTTCAATAAAAAAAATGTCATCTCTCACCTCCAATTCTCTTCTTTCTTATGCTAGTATGAGCAATTCTTCCTAGTACCACTCATTCTAACAAGAACTAGCCCTTAAATTCCTGGGCCTTTTCTCACTACTTTTCCATCTCATTCCAAATTATTCACCTTTTTAGAATGCTGAGCAATTTAACAAATTTTCTTTTAAATTTAAGTTCTCATTCAGATTACTTCCACCACTTCAAATAACTCACTGAATTGCTTTTTCCAGACAAAATGTTCTATTTTCTTATGAACAAGCACATTATCAAATAGTGTACATGTGTTCTTGGCAGTTAAATATGATTGCTGCTTTTGAGGATATTTTTTTAGTCTATAAAGCTGAAATAATCTTTTAAAGCTGATGTTTTTTGAAATAATGTTTTTTTGTTCATTTTGAAGGCATTTAAAGGTTTTGTTTTAAAAGAAATATTTTAAAAGCTTCTAGGGGGGAAGCTGGGATGGCTCAGTGGGTTAAGCGCTCACTTTGCAGTGCCGGGGACCGGGGATCGAATCCCGGCCCGGGCCCATGCGGACCCATATGCTGAACTGGGGAGCTCCCCCATTTCAGTTCTCTCTGTCTCTCTGTCTCTCTGTCTCTCTGTCTCTCTCCCTCTCTCTCTGTCAAAAATAAATAAATAAATAAATAAATAAAAAAGCTTCTAGAGGTGAGAAATCAAAGATTTAGAGAAGATAAGTGGTGTGTCAATTAAATGACACCGTTGGTCAATATTAAAGGCAGCAAAGTATACAAAACCTTTAATACCCGTTGTAACGTGATTGACTGTAGAATAATATAAAAGAAATTATCTTAGTACCTGAATATAGCTATATTTGAAAAAAATCACTTGGAAAAATAGTTGAAGAGTAATCTGCTGAATAGGGGCAAGTAGCCCTTCATGACTAGGTCTCTCAGGGGCCTGAGCCAGAACGCCTTGTGAGACAGCCCACAGGAGCAGCATTCAGATACTGTGCCTTCCCTGAGGACTGCCAGAAAGGGAGCCTAAGAGAAGCACATGCATTTGTTTGATCAACTGTGAGATCATAATTTCATCAGCCTTTACTGAAAAAGAAAGGAAAACATCAAATGTTTCATTTGCCAAGAATGATGAAGCCTGATTGTTTAGAACACTGTCTCTAATCTGGGTAACTGAATCGTAAAACTGAAAAAGATGATAAAATTTGAGACCATTGAGAAAGTGGTAAATTAAGTTCTTTCTACTGGTCAAATTTTGGGTCAAACTATAATTTAATCAAAGATCTGTACTTCTCAGACTCGTTTGTGGGACAGGCTAAGTCAAACAATTTCATTACATTTTCCAATTACTATAAACCAGGGGTGGCCAACTTTTCTGTATATAAGATCTACTTTTTATCTTAAAAGTGTGTCGCGATCGACTTGTTGGCCACCCGTGAGCTAGAGTATAAACTCTGATACCCCATTGTGTTGGTTTCTTCGGATTGTATGTTATGATTTGACACTTCAAATCAGCCGGGCGCTGTATTGGCGCCGCTGGAGTTGCTGCTTCAAATCAGCCGGGCGCCGCAGCGGCGCCGCTCAAGTTATAAGAGCTGCAATCGCTTCAGAGTCCACGGTACACGGAATTCCACCCCAGACATTGCGAGCCATCGACGATCCACCAAAATTGGCCTCGCAATTGACTGGTAGATCGCGATCACTTGTTGGCCACCCCTGCTATAAACCACTGTGTTGTTCCTTTCTCAAACACTGAGTAAGCATTAGAATCCCCTTCTCTTTCCCTACCCGCCTCCCCCCCCACCAAGGAATCACAAACAGCTAGAAGATACTTACAGTGAAATAAATGACAGAGGATTAATATCACGATTGTATAAGGAACACTTAAAATCAGCAATAACATGTCAAAAGCAACAGGATAAATAATATAAACAATCCATGGAAGAAGAAATCTGGGTGGCAAATAAGTAAGTAAATAAACAAACGCTGGATCTAAAGGCTATTCAGAGAAATGCATATCAATGTGGACATAAGATTAATTAAAATGAAGGTCTTCTAACAGCAAAACATAAATGTTTCAGTAATTCAACTTGTAGAGAAACTCTAACGTAACTACACAGGAAGTATGTTCACAGTCATACTCTTCAAAATATTTTAAAAGTGGGAAAAATTACTGTCTTTCAAGAGAGAAATAGATAAGTTTGTGACTTGCTCATAAATGGAAAATTACACAGCAATTAAATAACAAAATGGACTTACATGTCATAATATTTTCAAAAGTTAAAAGTTGAAAAAATTAAGAATAATATTGGCATGATAATATTAAGGTGATACATCAGAATTGTGGTTTTCATCTATTATCTATCCATGATGATTATTGATGTTGAACATCTTTTCAGGTATCTGTTAGTTATTTTTATGTCTTCTTTGAAAAAAATGATCATTCCAGTCCTCTGCTCATTTTTTAATTGAGTTATTTAGGCCTTTTTGCTATCTAATTGCATGTGTTCCTTATATATTTTGGACATTAACCCCTTGTGAAATATGTGGCTTGCAAATATTATTTTCCATTCTATAGATGACTACTTTATTCTATTGTTGTGGTTGTTGTTGTTGTTTTTTGCTGTACAGAAGCTTTTATGTTTGATACAGTCCCAAGTATTGGTTTTAGCTTTTGTGTTGATTTTGCTCATTCTTTTGGTGTCATATACAAAAAAAAACATTGTTGTCACGACCAATATCAAGAACGTATATCTCTAAGAGCTCTACCATGTGGTTACTGTTAAGATCAGGGGGGTGGGGGGGAGAATAAGAAAAAGAAATAAAAAATACTGTATTTGTATTTTCAGTAGAGATTGGGGAAAGTAACCATTTTGAAATATGCCCATATCTCTTCTTAACTTGGCCTGTCCTAAAAGGAATCTATTCCCAGAGCTTAACTGACAGGGGCTTTACCAAAGCCTTATCAACCCATTTACAAATGGGCAAAAGGATTTATTATTAACCCAGTTACCATTTTGGGAAAATCTAAGAACCAGCGTAAGAGCTTAGGCTTAAAGCTACCAAACCCAAGGGAAAGGGAGTGTGGTTATTATCACATAGTTCTAGTTACTCACCACTGTGCAACAACTTAACCCAAAGCACTGTGCCTTAATGGAAATATTTTTTAACAGATTTAATGAGATTTAACTGACATGCAATAAACATTTAAGATATACAATTTGATATATATTGTCACATGTATGTTTCCCTCATGGCAATTAAGAAAGTAAACATATCTGTCACCTTCAAGGTTTTTTTGCATCTTTCATATTCTCAAAACCAATTTTATTGTGTATTTTGGATCTATTTTAAGAAAATGTAATTAAAAATTTTTGCATATATACTTAAAAGAGGTTTGATCTGCAATTTATCATGTCTTTTAATTTTTCTGGTTTTATTATGAGAATAATGCTGGCCTCAGAATTACTTGTTTGTTTGTGTGTTTTATTTGGAAGAATTTGTGCAGATTGAAACCATTTCTGCCTTACATATTTGTTATAACTTATCAGTAGAGCCATCAAAGCCAAGAGACTTCTTTCTGTTTAGGTTAATTTTCCCCTACAAATTCAATACTTAATATCTAGTGAATAAACATTAGACTATTCAGGTTATTTCTTCAATGAGTTTTGCAGTAGGTATCTTTCAAGAAATTTGTTCTTTTTATCAAGTTTCTTGAAGTTATTGACATAAAGTTGTTCATAAATTTTCTGCATATTTTAAGAATTATAGAATAGGAGGAAGCCTGGATGGCTCAGTAGGTTGAGAGCTCACTTTGCAGCCCCAGATCCGAGAATCAAGTCCCAGCCCTGGCCTGTGAGGACCCATGTGCTGAACTAGGGTGTGCTTTCCATGTGGGAGGCCCCCAGTTCAACCCCCAGCTCATTGGGGGCATGCCTCCCATGCTAGAGGCCTCCGGCCTGGTTCCCAGCCTGCGTGGCTCCTGCCCACCTGTGTGTAACAAAACCATGTCAAAAACTGATGACGTGAAACTATGGAGACTGTTCTGGGATCTTCCTCTTCTCTTTGTCTCTCTCTATCTCTTTGTCAAAAACAATAAAATTAAAAACAAAAAAGAATTATAGAATATATAGTGACTCAAAGAGAACAAAAGTTAAGGCAGGGAGACTAATTGGTTACTGCTTGCTATTCAGTCAAAAGTAATGAATTGAACTAAAGGGCAAGTGCTATGTTGCCTTCTAATATTATGATTAATCAGAGAGGAGTCATTAATACATAAATAAATAAGTTATATCATAGTATTCTCTTTAGAAGAAAGCAGGACATTAATTCAATCGATATTTATTAATATATTATTATTTAGCATATTGTGTACCAACTTTTATATTCATTGCTTTTTTTTCTAATAGAAATTGTTCAAAATTTTATTGAAATATTTTGGGACTTAAGACAAAGTTTAGCTAATTTTTTATGAAAAAATCATTTCAGATTTAGCTACTGCAATCTGACATTTATCATCTAGGTCTTCTAAGAAGCCAACACAAATATGTTCTAAGAGGTACAAAAGATTTATTGAGTTTTAATGGGACAAAACCTATGCAAGATAAAAGACACGGAGAGTAGAAGTAGGCAGTGGGAGACTTCTGACCATAACACAAGTCTGATACCTGTGAAAAGAGTATGAAGAAAAGGAGATAGATTTGGGAAAGCTTAGACAGAAATACATCCTTAAGAAAATCCTGGCTAGCCCAACACGGAACTACATTGCTAAACTATCATTTAAACAGTTCCAAGTGATCGAAAACGTTGAACCGTTGTATATCTGGTCCTCAAATAATGCTGTTTTTTCCAACATTCTTTCACTGTAAAGTTGATGAGATGCTATACAAACCTAAAAACTCTTGTTTAAGTCCGTTGGCCTCTGATAAAACTGTTTTCATTATACATCATTTGGCTTAAAGTTGCAGAACCTATAGATGATATTAAGTGAGGACTCACTATAGCATGTCCCAAGAAATTTTCTAATATTAAGAACAAAATTGTTACAGAAAAAATCTATATTATATTTTCTAAACAGAATGAAATATATTCTCCAAAGACTGCCACATTAAATGTGCCAAATTTTTTTAAGTTTACTAAATAAGAACAATGGACTAAAATCTTACATTATTCCTTACTAGCTGGTTGCCTTGATATTTTTTCCTCCAAAATTCTCTCTATATAATACATAAATGTTCTATAAGCTCTAACAGTGCTAGAAGTAGCAATCAACATTTATTATTCCAGAGGATTGCTTATCAACCAGTTTTCTTTAAAGGAAACATTTTGGAAACTATTTTTTATATGTATGTCTTGAACACAATAGTTTGTGTGATTGTTCACCATACTTGAAATTCACAACATGCTTATCATTATCATTCAGAGTTTTGTTATAATATAGACTAAGAGAATTTAACCTTTGTATTCACGCACGAAAAAAATTCAGCAAAACTAAGTATAATAAAAAATGTGATTTCAGTAACACCCAAAATGCTACATTTTACAAAATATTGTTGGCATACATGATATATTTTTAATAAAGCACACAGAGTTAAGACAATGAAAAAGAATGAGTTTTTGAATAAGAAGTTTTGGTAAACTTATGTTGCAAAAGTTTTATTTTTGAAAATTGAAATTTTACTAAAGTATAATTTCATAGCAAAATTAACATGTGCATGTATATGTATCTATATGCATCATCTGTACATGTATTTATGTGTATGTACATATGTGTGTGTAAATACATATGCAGTTTAAAATTATGCTTTTTTGCCCCATCCCTGGAAGGTGAGCTGACTTCAAGAAAGTTGGTTTACATATGTTGAAACAACTGTTATGGTTTTTACTAGATTTCTAGCTGTTTTCAAGAATGAAGAAAGAAATTTACAAGTAAATTTGATTTTTAAAAATCATATACCTATTCTTATATTGTCTTAGTATTGAAAATGGTTTCTTTCTGATTGTTCTTTAATTGTTGATGTCTCTTTATATTTTTATTGAAGTTTCTCATATCCCTAGCTGCTAACTAATAGACTCTTAAACAGACACTCAAGATGTTTTTTCTCTTTTAGTGCTGGTTTCTGTCAAGTAGGAACTGTTCTTTAAATAAACAATGAAATGCACTGGTGGAATGGCTACAATGGAGCTATTTGGAGAGAAAACCTCTTAACTGATTTTTAAAGCTGTATATGTATCTATAGTTATTTTTATTCACTGTGGCATTTTCAATCATATATTTTTAAGATCTGCATTAAAAGCCAACTTAATGTTCTGCTAATTTTAACAACAAAATAATTAGAACATTATTCAAAAAACATAAAGTTATGCACCAGATATATGGTGATGGAGGGAGAGCTGATTCTGGGTAGTGAGCACATAATGCAATGCATAGATGATGTAATGTAGAGTTGTACACATGGAAACTATGTAATTGTTACTAATCAATGTCATCCCAATAAATTTAACACTAACAAAACTCCACAAATATTGCAAAATGCCATACTTTGACCACAAATCTTTGGAACATAATAACAATTTGGCTTCAGCTACACAGCTTTCTTCTTTTAATTGTGAAAAGCACAGCTAATGGCCAAATTCCCATTACTTACTTCTCTCACCCTCTCATGACTAACCTCACATTACATTTTATATCTAATATTTATATTTATATAAAATTGCTCACATATGCATACAAAAACAATATGTGGTTTTTGGTTAGGCATATTTACAAAATCAAATAATGGTGTTTCTTTACCTTTATATAACATTCTTT
The DNA here is from genome assembly GCA_004027555.1 of Craseonycteris thonglongyai. NCBI lineage: Eukaryota > Metazoa > Chordata > Mammalia > Chiroptera > Craseonycteridae > Craseonycteris > Craseonycteris thonglongyai. The sequence continues at coordinate 11,977 of PVKE010014535.1, read as the reverse complement.
TATTTTTTAACATGATTTTAAAAAATTTAGCAATCTTTCTATGTCTATTTCATTAATCCATTATAGTATAATATTCCTTTGTATGAGTTAGCCACATTTACTGTTCTTTTACCAACAAATTGTTCTTTTAGGCTGTTTCAGCATGTTCATAATTGCACCTAAGTGCTGCCATGGACACTAATGGCCATGCTTACTTTTGCACTTGTACAAGGGTTTCTCTAGGGCCAATTACTGAGCATAAGCTTTGGCCATCCTTAACTTCATTACCCACTGCCTATTTCTCCTCAAATTATACTCTAGTAGCAATGTACTATGTTCTTTTTATTTCTTTTTTTTTCACTTTTCACCAACTCCTTCACGTTAGCCAACTTTTAAAACTATATCATTCTATAGATGTGAAATTCTTTTTCTTTTTTTTTTTTTTATGAGGGAGTAGGGAGGGAGCATCAAATCTATGATGATGGAAAGAGAACTGACTCTAGGTGGTGAGCGCATAATGCAATGCATAAATGATGTAATATAGAATTGTACACCTGGAACCTGTGTCATTTTTATCAACCAATGTTACCTCAATAAATTTAACAATAAATAAATAGAAATAAAATAATATAACTTAAAAAAAAATAATGTTAGGGGAAGCCGGGATGGCTCAGTGGGTTGAGCGCTCGCTTTGCAGCCCCAGGGACCAAGGATTGAGTCCTGGCCCTGGCCCGTGCAGACCCATATGCTGAATTGGGGAGTGCCCCCAGTTTGGTTCTCACTGGGGTGAAACCCCGGCCTAGTTCCTGCCCTGTGCAGCCCCGCGCCCACCTGTGGAGTGAATCTATATGGAAAAACCAATGAGGTGCAACTACAGAGACTGTTCTGGGCCCTCCCCCTTCTCTCTGGCTCTGTCTCTGTATCTCCCTTTCTCTTTCTCTGTCAAAAACAACAAAATCTTTAAAAAAAATTAATGTTTAGCTTGAGAATCTTTCATTGGATTATTGGTATTCGAGATTTCTCTCAACTCACTTTCCCTTTTGGCATGTCTTCATTTACTTATGTATGTAGATATGCAGATATGTGTTCTACATTTTAGAACAAATTATTTTGCTGCTGTGTACATACTATATATCATTTTTCAGTCTATGTATTGTCTTTCTTTTTTGTATACCCTATTTTTATCTTTTAAACTTCTCATTTTACTGTGGACTACTTGGTCAACTTTTTTTTGTACAGTTGTGTAAATGTTGTTAAATCTATGGAAATTTAAGCTATAGGACACAGGGATATTTGTTAGTAATGATAACTATTCTATACTTAACACCTAGAAGAACATACAGCAATTAGAAAGAATTCAATTAAAAAAATGTGTTTAGTTAAAATTTTTATCAGGTGTTTACCTATTTTAGAGTCATTAAGAAATATTTCAATTAATAAAAAATTTAAAGTTTTGTTTATATTTAGGTCTTTAATGTGCCAGAAATTAAAATTAAATATGGTAAGTATAGTAAATATATCTAATGTCTTTTTTCCTTGTTCGTATGTGTAGTATGTGATGCATGTGTGTATTGATGTTGATTGATACTGAGCCAATTCTTATCAAATAGAGAAAATTTGTTCTAATATAATTTAATTTCCTCTTTAGGATTTTCATATGTATGAGGTCTGTCCAGAAAGTATCCATCCAGCCATGTGATCATTCCCAGCCCTTATGTTATATCTTTTTGTAGACTGAACATTTCAGTGTTATAATAATTGCTTTATAGCATGTTAAGACTTTGTAGGGGAAGCCGGGATGGCTCAGTGGGTTAAGCGCTCACTTTGCAGCGCCGGGGACCAGGGATCGAAATCCGGCCCCGGCCCGTGCGGAACCACATGCTGAACTGGGAGCTCCCCCAGTTCAGTTCTCTCTCTGTCTCTGTCTCTGTATCTCTCTCTGTCTAAATAAATAAATAAATAAAAATATATTTAAAAAAAAAAGACTTTGTAGGAAGCTAAGAGAAAAAATACTTAAGCATTATTCATTTACCACAATTTTGGGTTATGTTTTCCTGTGGGGAGTGGCTTGATGGGAAGGCAAAGCCCTCACAAGCTGAGGAGTTTGGATGGCAAGGTCCTCCTCACTTTCTCTTGACATTTCCTCCCCATAAGCATTACAAAGTGGGTATTGGAATGTTTATGCTTGACTGGGGTGTGACCAGAATCGGGATCCGGGAGATAAGCCTCCCCTATGACTTCAGATGTATATAGGAAACCGTCTGTTCCCCATCGATTTGTATTGTATCAGCATATTCCTCCCTGAGAAAGCTTTCTGGTGACGGTTATCAATGAGTATTGTCTAGTTGAGATATAATCATTTTTCTTGTAGACTTGTAATCTCCATGTAATCAAAGAGAATATAGGATCTATTTTTTGCCTAGTTAATCTTTTACTTAACTGCACTGAAAGGTGCACGTAGTCATTTACTATAAAAGAAGCTGTAAAAATAAACTCGAGGCTGCAGACATCACAGCTTTCTGACCGTCCTCCCAATCCCATTTTCAGTGTCTTGGTCTTTGTTTTCTCAATCCTCACGCCCAGCTCCGGGACCATTCGACTCTGACGGCTGGCTCCCACATTTTCCTGTGCATTTGAATTCTTTCCTGATATCATTTCCTTTCAACTTGAAAGACTTCCTTAAGAATTTCTTGAAAGATATGTATACTAGTAAAAATTTCTCTGTCTCTGTGTTCTTGGAAGGTTTATAATTTATCTACTTTTTAAATTATAGTTTTGCTTGAAATGCAATTGTTTGCTGTGTAATAGTTCTTTTTCTTTCAGTAATTTGAATATAAGTTCTCTCACTTCATTCTGGTTTCTACTGTTTCATATCATAGCTAGAGCTAATTGTATAGCTCTCCCTCTCTACATACTGAGTAATTTATTGCTTTCAATGTTGCCTTTATTATCTTTGTTTTCAAAAGTTTCACTATTCTGCATGTACTTAGGTAGAACTCTCTCTGTTTGTCTTCTTTGCAATTTATTCAGATTCTTAAATGTGAGGATAATTGCTTTTTATCAAATCTGGGGAGCTCTTGGCCATCATATCTTTAAATATTTTTCAGTCCCTTTATTTTCTTCTACTGGTACTCACATTGCATATATGAGGGCTGTCCAGAAAAAATCCAGCTATAAATGCCTCTATTTTCATATTACACAGCTGGGTATTATTATAATATGCTTGATGTTGCCCACAGGTCTCTGTGGTTTGATGCTTTTTCCTCTATATTTTTTCTCTCATTTTTCAAACTGGAAACCTTTTATTGATCTGTCATCAAATATGCTTATTCTTTTATTTGCACAATCACATCTGTTGTTGAATCTCTCTAGTGATCTAAATTTCAGTTATTAGTCTTTACAACTTTATAATATCTAGTTATTTTATATAATTTTTACCAATTTGTTAATATTTTCTACTTGATAGATCACTATAATCATGCTTCCTTTTTAAAAATATGGTTTGTTTGTTTGTACTTTAAAATATTTTATGACTACTTGAAAGTCACTACCTACAATACGAACAACAGAGCACACTCAGAGGTAGTTTCTATTGATGGTTTTCCCTCCCAACTTGAATCATTTTTCTCCCTTTTTGATTTTTTTTTTTAGATCTAGATATTTTAAATAACATATTGTATAATAGCAATTTTAGATTTTGAATTTTTCTCATATGGTTGTTGTTCCTGTGTTCTATTTATTTTTTCTTTACCAGTTTGTTAAATCTGTAGAATCCAGTTCCATTTTAGTGTGTGACTACTGATGTTTCTGCTTTTTTTTTTTTTTCTCCTTAAGCTTGATCCTAGGAATTATTTTTATGTCTGCATTGCTTAGTGGTCAGCAAATGATTATTCAAAGGTTGTGTTTGAATATATTGTGCTAGTAAGGCTTCTACCCTCTGTTGATAGATGTAATGTGGATGGGAGTGCTTTCAAAATTCAGGCACTTTACATGTTTAACTTGCCTTTTTCTGTTGTTGGGTCCTTTGGTCTCTTCTGCACTCATGCTTGCAGCTTATCTGTCAGCCAAAATACTGTGACAGCGTGGGCCCCTTTTTTTGCTCTGTGTGTGAACAAGGCCATCATGGCAGGCAGTGATATGTAGAAAGATTATCAAGTTCCTGTTTACGAGCTCTCCCTTATAAAATGTATTTTGTTGTTGTTCTGTTTTAGTGGTCCATTGCACCTTCTTACTAAAATACAAGATATAACGAGCTGAACTTCTCTCTTTGCTTACCACTAAAATCTTTACTCTTACTGACATTACTGCTGTCTGTGCATGAAAATTTTGTTTTATTGTAAATCACATGAGTACATTTCATGAGTAAAGTGGTTGGCTTCCACAGTATTTCTCTTTCTAAAACTACCTTACTGACCAAATGGGAGGTGATAGGAGCTGCCTGATTAAGAACCCCAGAAATTTACACTGTCTTACTCCAAGCTCAGTTGTTTCCCATGAATAAATGCTTCCCATGTTTTAGTATGCATTTGGTTAATGTCCAAAGCATGCAACTTGTGGTGGGGTTCTGTGGGGAAAATTTTCCCCATTTTATAATTGCTTTTTGGAGAGAGGACCTCCTCATTCCAGAATACCAAAAGTTCCTCTCTGCCCAAGGCATTGGTAAAAATCTCATCTTCTAGTTACTAAACTGTGTAAGTGAAATAAATTGTACTCTAAATAACCATGTAATACTATATCCAGATGTTAAATCCTAAAAGAGAGTGTTTTCACCATTCAAAACGCTGTAAGAGGAAAGCTTGTGTGTCTTGTTGGGAAAGAGATTTATCTATTTTTGTTTATAATAGCTTTCATTATCTATTATATAATCTCCATGTCTTTATGACTTCATCTCTCTCTGATGTCAGCCTTCCGTGTAATATTTTTATGTCTGTAATGCTTTCCCTTTAGACTTCTTTTTAATAATTTTTTCACCATCTAATTTTTGCTCAAATGCTATTTCTTCAGTGGAGCTTATCTGATCACATTATAGTATGGACACCTGCCTCTGATAACTTGTTTCTGTTTTTCATGAGTTTTAATACCCTTGCTTTTTTGTAGAACAAGCTCAGTATTTTATTGTACCCATTCCTCTGGATCGTAGTTTGTTTTTTAACTTCATGAACATGGGGATTTATCATTGACATGTATGCATAACCAGATTCCTTATTAATATATTTTGTTATACTTTATCAGCAGTCATATGTGTTATGAGTCATATTTCTAGAACACAAATTTTGTGATACAGTGTTTTACTCTGTCTAAAGCATCATAAACAATATTTTTAAGGTTTGTCTGGGATATAGCTATAAAATTTTACATTTCTAGGAGGGAAGTAAAAGAAAAAGCTTTTAATGGAGGATATTTATGTAGTCATGCATTACATTCATGTGACAAATACAGTTATATTGTGATTAAAACTAATGGCTGCCAATCAATTATCTGTGAACAGTTTATATGATTATAGTCACTGGGTTATCATTTGCAAGCTAAAATTTTAATTTAGGAAGTCCTATAGTTATTTAAGAAGACAAAATGATGATGACTTACAGTACATGAAAAGTCAATCTAGAAAATATCCATGATAAATAAAAAGAACAACAAAGTTAACTTATTCTCAAATAAGATTATAAAGTGAGGACGTGAAATACTTTATATAATTCTGGTTGTTATATCTTCAAAACATCATAACAAAAGTAACTCAGTAAAAGAAAACTATATTTTTAAATAACTTGTTAGAAAACAGTCTGAAAAATATCAAAATAAAATGATCAGAAACCTTAATTCAGGGGAAACAAAGTGGTAGCCAGGAGATAGGGGATATCTTCATGAATTTATAGTTTATTGATTTATATGCTATGGAATTGGCTTATTTTGGGTTACCAACTTTTATAGAGGCTTGCTAAAGAATATAGTAAAGATAAATGATTACAAATATAAACCAATATTGAAAGCCAGAAACGATTTTTCAGTCATGTTACTTGACTCTATATTTGTTGCATTCTGAATAACTGATTTAAGCCAAAGATCTCTTTTAGAGATTATATGGCTTTGCATCTAGCTGTGAGAGGGTGATATTAGCATGCATGAAGAGGCTAACATTGTCAGCAGTTTGTTGGGCAAAGGCCTCCCACAAGAGAATGTATTTAGAGAAAATGTTTAACCCAATATTCTATTTTAATTGCCAACTGAGGAGTTATTGAAACTGTAGTATTTTTCTCTTTTCCTTAGTTGGTGTATTTGAGGCATTCCACTTGTATTTTAGATCAAAGATGGAGGAGATTAAAGTAGCCATTATCATTATACTTACTTTACAAAGAGCTGTCAGTGAGAAATATTAATCCTAGGTATTAAAAGTATAATTCTACCACTTTGAAAGTTATATATGTTTTGAAATACTTTCATAAAAATTAGGGGGAAGAAATAGTAAGTGGTGTTTTCAGATAGAAATGTGTCCTTTTATTGTGGGCATGTAAACGTAACACTGTTTCTTCCTGGTATTTTAAAGAAGGTATTATGAATCATTATGTACTCTGTTTTGGAAAATTGCATGCTTTTATAATTAAAGTACTCTGATGATAGGATTTCACAGCGCTTTATGTTAAACGTGAAACATTACAAAAATGGACATAATACAAAGCATCGTTATATTACCACACTCCAAAGTTAGCCAATGAAACGCTGACATATTCCTTTAATCAAAATATTAAAAAGAAAAACACCCTGTGAATTTTAATATAATCATCACATTTGTGTGGGAAATGAAGCCTACTCATCTGGTTTTGCACACTGTACTGAAAGGAACAATAAGATGTATTTAATCAAAATGTACATGTATTGCTATATTTACTAAAATGATTTAAAAATGCACAATATACATGCAGCATATATCAGCATATATTTTCCTTTTCATCATTTAGCAAATTTTAAGTGTATTATAAAAAAAAATAGCATAAATATTTCTGATGTATCATCAATCCTACATAGCAACTGGATTGAAAAACCTACGCTCATTTGTTCTGAAGAAGAAAAAACTAAGCTCTTGTGTTTTAATTAAGACAATATTTCAAATGTTCCGATATAATATTATGATGCTCTGCTACTCTTTATACTCTTATCTCTTACCAGATCCAAAATGAGTTCAATTAAGTTTGGGTGATTGCCACTCAGTCAATTTCTTATAAAATGTTACATGGAAGCCCTATGGTGACCCCTCTCCCTTCATGGAGTTTTTAAATTCTGGATTCCAATAATCTCTTCCTTGGAAGAGTGAAACTAAACAGCTTTGCTTATTCAATATAAAGCCAGAATGTAGCCTGAGGTAGACACAAAGTAAGTTATCTGTGTAGTAATCACCAAATAGGATGTATTACTTTTGGATTGATTTGGATTTGGATTAGAATGGTTACAGATGTTTTGTCCCTAAATCTTATTCCTTGAATTTGCTCTGCAGTAGTTGTTTATATAGGAGGAACCTGACAGGACAATTAAACAGACAATAATTTTGTTTCCTGTCACTGAATTATGACTCAAGAAAATGAAGACAAATTACTAAAAATATTACCTACATGCTTAGAAATCTTAAAATATTTATGAAAGTATTATTAGAATAGGTAGATAAAAATAACACAAATTATAATACTCATAGAAATATTAGAAAACATATATTTATAAAACCTTCAGTGACTTTATCAATGTTTTCTAATTATTAATTTTTATACCCTTCTAGTTCTTTATTTTGTGTGTGTGTTAGAGTAAAAAGTTATTTTTAAAAAGGAAAGAAAGTCCTGAAAAGAGATTATAGTATAAGAAAATGACCATGAGCTTTGAAGTCAGACAAATCTGAGTTTTAATTCCAGTTGAGCTTTTTTTTTTCTTTAAGAACAGTGACATTGGTAAAGTCATTTACTATAAACTCATATTCCTCTTTCATCATTGGTGATAAATATTGTATAAAATACACATTAGACTTTTGCCATTTGCATTAACTGTGCATCTCCAATCAGTGACTGTATTTTTAGTATATTAAAACAGAATATTAATAAATGTATAAATTCTACAACATACTTTCAAACAACCAGAAACTTTGGCAATCTCTCTCAACTATATTCTCCAGAACACTCAATCACTTTATTTTGTACATGTCTACTGAAAAAAAAATTAACCTTATTAATTTGAAATTCTCCTGAACTACCACTGTTAACAAAAGCTATAGCAAGAGATATAGAAGGACCCAGTAACCCCACTTCTGGGTATTTATCTGAAGAAATTCAAAACACTCCTTCATAGGGACATATGCATCCATATGTTCATTGCAATATTACTTATTATGCAATAGCTAAAATATGGAAGCAACCTGGATTATCATCAGTGGATGAATGGATAAAGAAGCAGTGGTACTTTTATAGAATGGAATATTACTCAGCCATAAAAAAGACTGAAATCTTGCCATCTGCAACAACATGGATGAGGTCTAAAGGACGCGGTGCTGAGTGGAATAAGTCACAAAGAGAAAGACAAATGCCACATTATTTCACTTAGATGTATAATCTAAAGAACAAGATAAATGGACAAAATAAACAAACTCATAGATGTAGAAAACATTTTCATGATTGCCAGATGGGAGGGGGTTTGGGGAAATAAGTGAAAAAGATGAAGGAATTAACAAGTACAAGTTGGCAGGTACAAAATAGTTATGTGGATATAAAAAATTCAGCATAGGGAATATAGTCAATAATGTTGTAATATCTATGTATGGCATCAGATAGGTACTAGATTTATTGAGGCAATTGCTTCATAACTTGTATAAAGGTCTAATCACAATGTTGTACACATGAAACTATATAATAACACGTGAACTCTAATTGAAACATTTTTAAAGTCATTTTTTTTAAAGATTTATTTTATTATTTTTAATAGAGAGAGACAGAGAAAGACAGAGAAAAGGGGGAGGTCCCAGAGCAGTCTCCATAGTTATATGTCATCAGCTTCCCACGTGGTTTTGTTCCACACAGGTGGGTGGGAGCTGCACAGGGCTGGAACTCGGCTGGGGGACTCCCACATGGGAGGCATGCCCCCTCAAATGGGACAAGGGAGGGACGGTGAGAACTGAACTGGGGGCCTCCCGCATGGGAAGTACACCTCAGTTCAGCATATGGGTCCACATGGGCCGGGTTGGGATTGGAACCCTGGTCCCCAGGGCTGCGATGCAAGTACTTAACCTGCTGAGCCCTCCTGGCTTCCCCTAAATATCATTTTAAAAAGTAAAAATGAATAAACTAGTTTTATAGTATCTTGCATGTTGAATTGACTGCAATAATTTTATATTATATATTAACCATCTTCTATTAATGCACAATGTAATGTTTAGCTCAGACATCATATGCAAATATTTTTCTTTCTTATTTCTAGAACTTGTTTCTAGGACCTTGAATTATGTTTCATACAAGGTTATGGCTTTTTTCCATTTTGTATTTTTTGAATAGACCAAATATTTTCTGATAACACTGAAGAACACCCTCTTAAAATGAAGAATTTTCTATTTTTTTGAAACTATTTAAAATAAGTATTTTTATTCAGTTATCAAATATTAGCAATTTAATTAGCATTAATGTCCAATGCTAATTCATTATAGCCCTATCCTATATATTGTTTTACAAAACCATAATTTTTATAGTATATACTTATACAGATGAATGCAATATAAATATTGGGAATTTTTTTGCTGACGTTTAGTTTAACTTGACAAACGAATGCATGCCAGTGTAAGATGAATACATGCAATATAAATTAAATAATTAGTTGGTTTAAGAAATTCTATATATAGCTATAAGTTTACTCTTCCTGTATGCACCAAAAATTGTTGAGTTAAAAATGAGCAAAATTAATTCAGAAAAGTCATTTGATCTGAAGGAAGAGTCGTGCATAACAGTCATATGTAAACATGACATAAACTATGGGAGGTGATGTACAGCTTTTTACATTTCAATCATATGTCAATAAAGTGAAACTTAAAAAAACAAAACAAAAACACAACTTTTGCAGCTAGATCTGTTTGTAATTTTTGTTTACATACTATTGAATTTTGAAATATTCTTAATGTTTTCCAACAGATATTTATCTTCTATTTTTATGTTCTCAGGTAAATAATTAAAGTTTCTTAGTGGGAAGTAAACAGAAATACTTGCTTAACTGACATATTTATTACCAACTTTGTTGGGTATAGAAATTCAGTCTTAAACTTTTAAACAAATGTGCATCATCATTTTGAGCTAACTGATCCTTTGTAAATTTATTACAAAATTTAAAAAATGTTAACAGAATATTTGGTCATATTACCAAATGACAAGTTCTTGTACATTTACAACATTTTATAAATGACAAGCTTCTGCAGCTGAAATAGATAACTTTGTACAAAATATAAGAATGATTGACCTCAATTTCAACATAAATACGCTAGATATCTAAAATATCTTTTACCTTATCATCTCTAAAAATTCCCTAAGGTTAGACAGTACACACTTCAGTATCTATCTTTTGGTTATAAATTCCCATATTTTTTCTTTTCTAACCCACATTTTCCCATATATCCCCAATTTCAGAACAAATCAAAATTGCTTTTAGTTTTTCCTTAAAAAAAAAAATGGTTTCTTTTCTTTATCTCCTTATTTACCCTATTTCTGTCATTTGAAACATATACTATAGACTGAATGTTTATGTCCCTCCAAAATTTACATATTAAATCCTAATAACCAATAGGATAGTATTTGAAGATAGGGGTCTTTGAGTATTGATTAAATCATGAGGGTAGAACCCTTATGAATGAAATTAAGGTCTTTATTAAAAAAAAACAAAAGACCTTAGAAATTTTTTTTAAGATTTTATTTGTTTTGACAGAGACAGAGAGAGACAGAGGCAGAGAGAGAGACAGGGAGAAGGTGGAGGGCCCAGAGCAGTCTCCACAGTTGTAGGTCATCAGTTTTTGACATGGTTTCATTCTACAAAGATGGGTGGGGGCCACACAGGGCAGAAACTGAGTTGGGGGACCTCCCAAATAGGAGCTGCACCCCCTCAAGACAAGGGTGAAACTGGGGGGAAAGAACCAAACAGGGGCCTCCCGCATGGGAAGCACATCCCAGTTCAGCATATGGGTCCACACAGTCTGGGGCTGGTACTCCATCCTCTGTCCCCAGTGCTGCAAAATGAGTGCTCAACCTGCTGAACCATCCCAGCTTCCCCTAGAAATCTTACTTGCCCCTGAATTCATGTAGTCAAAGAAAGTATATGTAAGTGTGGGTGTATGTGTGTGGTTTTTGTATTATTGTTTTATGATTGGGATCAATTTGGAATGCATAAATCCTTACAGGAAGAAATGATCTAGAGATCCAATTTAGAAGGGCATGGATAATTTTGACCTTTCTACTTTCCTTTACTGTCCCTTCTCTTTTGGTTTCTAATTCCAATCATTGGCTCAAATCTTGCTACCTTCTAATATATTATTACCATAGGGTCTAAAACATAAAACCAGCTAACTTGTAAAATCTGTCATTAAGTCCTCCTTGACTTTGGAATAAAATCCAAATTCTTAGCATGTAATAAATGTCCTTCATTAATGAGCCCCTTGAAAATATTCCATGCATACATTTTACCATATGAATTTAGGTGTGACTTTTGGAATCTATCTGCAGATGATCATGTTTATAGGCTTCAGAAAAACTGGTATTAATATAAGTTCTTTTTTTTTTTATTTTTTTATTTTTTTTATTTTTTTTTAATTTCTTGTTAAATTTGATGAGGTTACATTGGTTGGTAACAATTAGACAGTTTACAGATGTACAAGTCCACCTCACATCATTCATGCATCGTATTATGTGCCCATCACTCAGTATCAGTTCCCCTTCCATCACCTTATATCTAGTGCCCACTCCCACCTCCCCCCACAACTGTCCCCCCCGCTCCTCCC
>PVKE010014534.1:0-34809 GCA_004027555.1 Craseonycteris thonglongyai | reverse complement strand
TGGACTTGTACATCTGTAAACTGTCTAATTGTTACCAACCAATGTAACCTCATCAAATTTAACAATAAATTAAAAAAAAAAAAATAGAGCTTCCACTCAATCCTGGGTATTTATCTGAAGAAAACAAAAACATTCATTCAAAAAGATATATGTACCCTATGTTAATTGTAGTATTACTAGTAATTGCCAAGACATGAAAGCAACCTAGATTTCATCAATAGATGAATGGATAAGGAATATGTGCTACACACACACAGGTGCATGAGTGCGCGCACAACACACACTGAAATATTATTCAGCAATAAAAAATGAAATCTTGCCATTTGCAATAACATAGAAGGACCAAGATGGTACTATGCTACGTGAAATAAGTCAGGGAAAGACAAATACCACACAATCTCATTTATATGTGGAATCTAAAAAATAAAAACATAAACAAAAAAACAAAACAGAAACAGGCTTATAGACACAGAGAACAAGCTGATGGTTGGTTGTTACAAGGGAGGGGATGAAAGGATGGGAATTAAAAAAATAAAATATAATAAATTTTGCCAATTTTTTGGACAAACTGATAACTCACAATCACTATAATTAAAAAAATAAAAAATAAATTGCCGTCCAGGCTTGCCAGTGTCTATGGGGAACAGTGAAGACACAAAATAAACACCTACAGTGCATCGATTTTAATCAATGATTTTGAGTGTGGGAGAATTTTTAGTGCTCATGGTCACAGGTTGTTAAAAAAGATTTTACGGTAATATCAACCCATACACATCACAGAGGACGACAGCAGTTCAGTTGAATTGTTACCAGCTAACAGGAGAATTCGGAGGTCATGTGGGCCAGGTTCCAGCTCTCTAGTTGCTCAGCATTCCTCTCCTCTGCCATTCTGAGTACTTCCCTGGATAAGTTCAAGGGGCCTTACGCCCTACGCATAAAAGTAAATCTTCACGCTTCTGGTCCATGTCTACCTTTCTAGTCCCACATTCTGCTACTGGCTATTGCTTCTCAGCACCTACAATTCCTGCACTTACACCACTTCAATTTTTCTGTCTGAAATGACCTCCCAACCTCTACTTTTGACAAAATCTCATCTTTCCAAATCTAGCTCAAGTGTCACCTCCTTTGGGAAGGCCCCCTAAACTCATCCCAGGCTAGTTGCCCTTTGTCCTTCTGTTTGGGCCCTTAGTGTGCTACAGTGATTTATTTACTTGTCCATCTTTCCCACTAGACTCCTGGAGTGTGAAGACTCTGGCGTGTGCTTTGTTTCCAGTGGTTAGATGAGTGTTTGTAAATAGCCTGCGTATGCTCAAATGAAGCCTGAAAAAAATAAAGACAGGTAAATCATTGCTTCCTAACCAGTACAAGGCCTTGGCCCGTTGGAGGGGAAAGGAAGGAAAAAAACCCTATATTTTGAAAAAAATGAGTCACCATAGCAAAGGCCCTACCTTGCTACAGTACTTCAGTGCTTCTTGCTGGCCGGCAGGCAGGGGGGCCCATACCTCCCACTGCTGACCTACCTTTCTTGAGGGCCTCATGATTTACTCTTGCCCAACTCTCCAAAAATTGGATGCTATGGTCAGTCCAAGTCCAGCCTCTGGGGATCCTTTTACATTGAATATCCAGTCACTTTTCCCCCTTTCTGAATCCTTCCCAGTTCTGACGTTGAACTCAGATTTCACCTTCTCAGTGAAACCTTTCCTGGCTGTTCCAACCCCCATAAATTTTTTTCCCCTCTTAACACCTACAACACTTAAGTTCTTATTAGAGTTTAATTACACATGTCTTGAATTTTATAACTTTTATTGGATTTCTTTATTACAGAAGTAATACATTTATATTAGAGGAAAAAATTAAAAACCAGTTAAGCAAAAAGAAACACCACTCTTAAGCTCTGCATCTTGAGGGAGCCACTTTAACACTGTGTATACTCATATATCCTTCCAGACTTTTATTCTCTGCGTGCTTAGACAATTTTTCCACAAATGGGATCATGCTGTTTGGCAAACTGTTTTTAAAATGTACTAATAAAACATTAACATGGCAATATACATACTTCTTTAACATTTTCAATGAATCCATGGATTTCAACTTTATATATGAACCACCATTGATTTAGGCAATCCTCTACTGTAAGGTATTTAGACTTTTTCCATTTTCTTTTTGCCACTATACAAAAAAATCTCTTTTCATTAATATAAATTGTCATAAATATAAGCCTTTATTGTAAATTATTTAAATAATTGAGATGTAAATAATTTAGATTTTATTAATTATAAGCAATTAAGTAATGAATACAAATAATTTAATATAAAATTATTGCATCTGTCAGTTTGTTTCTTTATATTATTATAGTTCTGACTATCCACTTAGAAATGTTGAAGTTAGTTGAGGATAGGGTCCAATGTTTTCTCATTTCTCATCTCTCATCCATACAATAGATATTCAACCATGCATATTGAAGAATTAGTTTCATTTATATCACTTAACTTTATAGATCATACTGGCATTTATTCTTTATTGTAGAAGCAGGTCTTGGGCTATGTCACCATAGTGATGTAAGAATGTTCTTTCCTCTTAAGGATTTCCAAAGTCCTTCTTAGGAAATGGGGTAATCTTTGGGGGAGATAACAATAAGACAAATAAGAGAGCTGGATAATTTTTTTTTTTTAAAGGCCGCCAGCCCAATTAATATCTAAAAGTAAATTTTTTGCATGATCCTAGTTACTCTGGAAAATTACAGTGCTGTCTAGTTTAGAATACATTGATTACTTTTCAAAACTTGTGTAAGATTTTATACAATGAGAAATAACTATTCTTTGCAGTGGAATGTCCATAAAGACTGTAACAATAACCCTCAGATTTCCGCTGCACTTCCCAGCAGTCTTGCTTCATCACCTTGTACTAGTTCACACCTTTACTCTGTCCTCCAAATCCCACACCCTTCCCTTGTCCTCCAGCAGCTGATGATTTCCCTCCTTAGCCCACTGAGAAAACAGAACCACTCCCTGCATTTCCCACCACCACAATCCAGCCTCCCTGCACATCCCCACCACATGTCCTGTTGCAAGGGATGAACTGGCCCGACCCCTTAAATAAAGCTCACTCTCTGACTCAAGAACTTCATTCCAGAAATTATGCCCCTTCTCTCTGCATCAACAGTTTTCCCTTGTGACAGGATTATTCCCACCAACAAGCTCTAATTTCTCCTAGGACCCTCTATCCATTTCCCCATTTTCTCTTTCATGGCAAAGTTCCACATTGCCTCCAATTCCTCTCCTCTCCCGCCTCTCTCAAACCCACTCCCTAACACTACTCTGTCAAAGATACCAAATTTAAAAGTCAATGATGTGTTCTCATCTGATTTCTGAGATGACCCATCAGCAGCATTGATACAACTGATCACTCCTTGCTTCCTGGGGCTAAGTAAAAAAACAAAAACAAAAACCACTCTCTTTTACTCAGTCCCAGGATGCTACATTCCCCTTTCCCCTCCTCTCACTGGCTGCTATTTCTCAGTTACCTTGGCCAGATCTTCTTCATTTTCTTCACCCTCTGACCTCTAGATGGTAGAGTGACCAGGTCTCAATCCTTAGAACTCTTTTCTCGTCCACCCATGTTCCCGGATTCTCTATGCTGATGACACACAGTTTTCTATCTCCAGTCTGGACCTCTCTCCTGAAGTCAAGATTCCCATATTCAATTGCCTACTCCACTTTTCCACTTAGACGTCTCATAGGCATCAGAAATTTACTATATCCAAACCCAAATACCTGAGCTTCCCCCACCCCCATACCTGCTCCTCCTATAGCCTTGCCTGTATCAGGCAGTGGAATCTCCATCAATCAGCTATTCATACTAAAATCCAGAACTTCCTTGGACTCTTTGTTCTCTCACATCCTACAACTGAACCAATAAGTCCTATGCGGTTTATTTTGAATAAAGTATATCTAGCTTCCATTTCTATTGTCATGTAATTCAAATTGCTATCAGCTCTCTCCTAGCCTATCTCAACAGCCTCTACATGGTCCCTGTGCTTTCCCTCCTGTATTCCCTTCCATTTAGCAAACAGAATGATCTTTTAGGATGTCCTTGTCCTTTCTATGCAGAAACCCTTATAAATATTTTCCAATTTCGCCTAAATATAAAGCTGCTGGCTATCCTTCTGACATCATCTGCTAGTCTCCTTCGGGCTCTTCTGCATCAGACATAGTGGTCTCTTTTCTGTCCCTGGAGCATACCAAGTTCACTCTACCTCAGGGCCTTTGCACTTGCTCTCCTCCATAGCTGAAAAGCTTTCCTCCAAGATAGCTGCAGAGCTTGCCCCCTCACTTCATCCATATCTCTGCTCAAGTGTTCTCTCACAGGGATGTCTTCCCTGACCCAATCATCCTATCTAAGAATGGCACCACATGTATCACTCCTGAGCTCCTTTACCTACTTTATTTGTTTTCGTAGCATTCTTCACTTTCAGATATTTATAGGTATGTATGTAAGAAAAGTATTCAGCCACTGTTCTCGTTATATTGACACTGGCTGGGTTTGGTTTTTTTTCTGGACAGCCCTCATATATATTATGTGTCCTGCACATTGCGAGGCAGGTGCTCTTCTATAAACTTGGAGGTAGAATTCTCATTCTAGTGATTCCAACCTTCCATTCCAATCTTATCACTAGTATGGGCATTCTACACCCAAGGTGATAGACTAGCACCTGCCTCACAATAGGTGGCTCCACAATTGTGGAATAAATCACCACTCAAAGGTATTCAAATGTCATCAGTTTTCCCAAGTGTGACCTGTGCAGGACTGAGCTGAGGTTTTATGGTTTAGGTACTTGAAGACATCTGGTTTTCAAATAATAAAGCCCAGTCGTAATTCTGAGGAATCTGCCCAATGAGTACAATTCAGTTCTTAACAGAAATTGTTAAGATTTGTGTTGAGCACTCAACCTGCTGAGCCATCCCAGCTTCCCTTATTCATTCTTTAAAAATCAATTTCTAAGTAATGAATTATACTCTTTAATGGTAAGGAAAAGTCCTTGATGAAGTCAGTGGGACAGCTAGGAGATTAGATTCTGAGGGAACTGTGTTATATAACATATTTTTTTTCTATCTAAGAGACGATCTATGCTTTAAAATATTAAATAAAACCTGTAAGTTTCATGTCTACTAATTCAAATAAGTAATTGCCCTGAAAGCATTCTTGGGACATAGTAGCTCAAGGAGTTTATTTATCATCTTGTGCTGGACAATTTCGAAGCAATTGTCTCCCTTCAGTACATTGCCTCCTCCTGGCTTTGGCATTCTTCATCTAAACATCCTACTGAATTCTCTCTCTGGACATTAACTTTGCCCTATGTCTTATTCAAGGTGCCGCATTTAAAATTCTACATGTTGTTCTGTCTCAGAAAAACCATTGTATCTCCTGAACATTATCAGGGTGCTGGGGAGCAAGAAAGTTAAGACCCAAGAACTGCTTGCTTCTTTCTTCTGTCTTCCTTTTCTTGTCTTTTTGTTTCTGGGACATTTAAATTTTTCCTATTTTATAAGATCAAGGTGATTTATAGAAATAAAGTTTACTTCAATGCTATGGTACGAAGTTATTGTCCCTGGAAAACATATCCTGCTTAGACATGTATCACAGATGAAGCCCAGAGTCTGAACTAGCACACACAGGCGATTATGTAGAAAAAGAAAAAATAGATCAGAGAAGGTTGAAAGTTGCAGGCATGGGAAATAAGTTGACCTCTACTCAAGTTACTGCCATGAATACACAGAGGGAAGGACCTGCATCTGTTTCACATTGTAAATGCCTGAAGCCCCCAGGGCAGCAGCACCAACCCAGAGAATGGCCAGCAAGCATTCTCGACAAGGGTGCTAGGCTGTCCACAGCCCACCTCTGTAGTCATACTGTTAGGAGAGTGTCCAGCACGTACGATCCAAACTTCATACAATTTTGCATGTTTTACAGGATTTAATTCAAATAGCCCATTTCTAACTACTGAAAATAAAATGAACTCTTATAATTCCTCATTAGACTTCAAGCTCCTCTAAGGTAAAGATTTTTGTCAAATTCATAGTTACAGAGGCACATGACTACAGTACTGGATGTGACCTTAGAGGTCAATTAGTTCTAATTAAACCTCCTTGAATGAGTAGATAATACACTCAATCACAGTTGCATTCGTTGTTGTTTTTTTCATCTATGATTGCTGTGCCATCTCACACTTGAGAATTTAAAACTAAAAAGCTCTGGTTTGCATCTTTGGCAAGTAGGAAATTGAAGTGACCACATAGCCTCTGTTATATCCATCTGGGACCAGAAGAAAGGTGGCAAGATCAGCTTGCAGCACCTCCCTACCCCCAACCCCTCCCATGATGATGTGCCCAACTCCACTTGCGGCTGTGTGTCTCTGGGTTGCTTGAAAAGAAATGGCTTCACCTGATCCTCACAGAGATATTCTCAAGCCTGGCTCTAGTGAGAAAAACACGTGGTGGTGCTTATTAAAATGCACAAAGTTATCACATTGACATATAAGAGTAATACAGAAACATCACCATCCATAAAATTATAAGAAATGGCCCCACCAGGGCAGCCCAGGGATCAGGATTCTCTGTTATTGCCGGGAGCCCAGGCAGGGACCTCAGAAGGAGGGTGTTTGGTCCGAAAGGGCAATAGACCCAAAGTCAAGAGTCTGAGGACTGCTCCCAGCTGGGACTCTCCCTTATCGAAAACCGGAGAGGCTAGCAAAGAAAATCTCCCAATGTGGCTCTAGACCTACAGGTTGAGGCTCTGCAACGGTGTTAGAAAAAATTAGCTTAGCCTTTCAGTTTCCTTTCTACCACCTCTTAGCTTTCCACACAGACATACAAAATCGGGCCTTTAAAAACTCTGCCCTGAAAGCAAGGTGGTTCAGAGCAACACTTTGGCTGATATCACAAGACTCCCAGGGCAACGCTTCCCTGCTTCCTCAGCATATGCCAGTGCCTATTTTACGGGGGGGATTTATGATCTTTCTCTCAGTAGAGTGAGCCAAAGTTTTATAATATTCATTAAAAATCAGCACCACACGTAATAATATGGAATACTGCCTGTACACAAGGGGGCCAAGTTATAGGTGTTCAGGGAAAGGTGGCAGAATTTCCTGGCCTTGGCAGGGGTAAATTTGCAGGCACCAGCACTACACTAACACAACCTTCTTTTATTGCAAATGTTCGTTCACTCTAAGTCCTAATGACTTTCTGTAAAATTCTAGCTATGGTCAAGCTTTCCTGACAGGACACACGATGGCCTTAAAGGGCAGCAGCAACACCGTGGCAGCTACTGCCGTGAGAGGCAGGAACCCAGTAGGAGCTGGAGCTGGAGCTAAGCTGGGGAGACTGGCTTTTCATTTGTTTTGCAACTGCTCGCGCCCCTTCTAACGGTGTGGGGGCTTAGGGGGTCACTCGGTGGGACAGGCCCTTTAAAGACTCAAACGTTAACATCGCTATTGGGTCAGGAGCTGCTCTTCTTCGCCCCATCCCCACCCTAAAGGGGGCCGTTTCAGCTCTGTGGGAGCATCTTTTCTTGCCCCTCCCGAGAAATGCCAGACAACACAGGCATCCCAGGTCTGGAGGTCTGGCTTCCTTTCCTGGACGAAATGCCCTGGGCTCTGCCCCCTCTCCACGTGCCACACCAGCCTTCACCAGACCCCCCACCCACCCCAGCCCGCTAGACCTCCAGCCCTTGCCTTTCAAGGCCCCCGCGAGTCCCGGGCCAGGCCGGATGGAGTCAGGCGTTCAGCTGGACCGGGAGCAAGGGGCTCTCCAGGCCGCGTGGCCGCACAAAGCCCGGAGAGCCGCGGCGGCGTGAGGCGCGCCCCCTCCCGAGCCGGCGGAGCTGCGCGCGCCCGCCCGGCCCCCCGCCCCAGCCCCAGCCCCCGGAGCGCCATTCGCGGAGCGATTTACGCTAGTCGCCAGGCGTACGGCGCCCCAGTGGCCGGGGAGGTGCGCTGCCCGGCTCCCGTAAAGTTATTGTGAATGGGGAGCGGGTGACGTCAGCGCCGAATGTCAACAATGTAGCGATTGAGAGTGTGGGCGTTCCAGGGAGAGCGCGAGCCGCGCCACTCGGAGCAAACAGCGCCGAGCCGCCGCCGCCTCGCCACCAGCCGCGGGAGCAGCAGCGACCGTGCACGCCTGGGCTGCGATCGCCGCAGCGCTAACCTGAGCGACCACCGCCATCGCCACCCGCCTGCCCACTCCCACGGCTGCCGGGCTCTCGCTTTCTCCCCGGCCTCCCCTCGATCATTCCCCTCCCCCTCCCCGGCACACTCGGGGGGCTGGGAACGAACTGCCATGTGATGAGTGTCCTCTCCTCGAGCTTTCGGTGACCCCCCGAACCGCCCACCGCGCCGGCCGCCGGGAGCGGGCTGCGGGCTAGGAAGACGCGGGCAAGAGGAGGAGGAAAAGGACCCAAAGTTCTCTGGTGCGGTGAGTCTCCAGCCCTGGGCCCCGACGCCGGGCGGGGTGGCGGGGCAAGTTTGAAAGGGCAGTGGGTGCACGGGGCAGGCAGGGAGGCGTGGGGAAGTGGCGCGGGAAGGGAGCCGCGATCGCCGGCGCGCAGCCCGGGGCCGAGCGCCCTGCCCGCTTTTATGGCATTTTCTAGGAACGGGAAAGGGGTGGCAGCCCAGCGGACAGACGCGCCACGGCAAATGTGCACTCTCTCGCCTGGCTGTTTACCGCGGGGGAGGCGGCATTGTATTTTGCTCTCGGTCGACTGAGTGTTTTGGAACAGTAGGGGGAGGAGGAGCAGAGGGTAATAAGTCAGGCGTGGGGAGGGCGGGCTGGAGGGAGGCGCGCGTCCGCGCGAGCCGGAGCAGCTGTCAGCCCCACGGCCCGGGCGAGGCCCGGGCGCCTTGGCCCCCAGCTGGTGATCGCGCGCGGAGCCAGACGGCCTCCAACCTGCCCGCGGGGCTGCCCTGCAAGGACCTCGGCCGCCGCGCTTTTGAATTCAGCTGTCAGTCGCCCCTGCGACTGGCGGGGCATCAGAGCCCAAGTTCAGAGTCCCGAGAAGAGGCAAATTAGGGCCTTGCAGCGCCGACCTTGGGTCGCGCGCTGGCTGCAATCCCTACTAGCCAGTGACCGAATTATCGGAATGCGTCGTTTGGAAGGCGTGCCATAGGAAAGGAGAGCCTGGCGTGTGCCCCCTCCCAAGATTCTGCATGAAATCAAACACACACACACACACCCTCTTCCCCTCCCCACACTTAAGGAGAGGAGTTGACACAGGGGACACCTCTCTACCTTCCCATGCGGAAGCGCCCTGTGGGTCGCACGGTTCTCTCACCCGGTGGGTGCTCGGGAGTCGAGCGCAGTTGGAGAGGGCAGTGGGCGGCGCTCACGGACTTCCCCAGCTGCCTGCTAGAGGGGACTCGACTGAGCATTTCGGCAACGTCGGGCTCGTAGAGAATTTGCAGGAACTCGGACCGTGGGAGGAAGCAGGCAGGGCCGGGCGTATGTGTGTGAAAGGGGACGCACACCTCTGGCTTCGGGGGTCGTGGGCACGCGAGGTGGCCCTAGCACCCTCTCGCGTGTAGGCTAGTTTGACAACTTGCGGGAAGTTGCAGCCCAGCCGCTGTCGGGATGGTTTCATCTGTGTCCCGAGAAGGCGCGCCTTGCAGATCGCGGTCACCGAGACCTGTGGCCCCTGGGAAACAAGAAAGACTAGGACGCCCCACCCCGAATGAGCCACAGACTCCCAGCCTGCGGGCGGAGAGCGAGACGCAGCGTTCCCGGGTTTTCAGTTTCGCCGTCTAGTGCTGCAGTCTCTCACTCTGTGTAAATTTCATCTGTTGAGTGCATTTAACTAAAAAGGGTAATTACTTTAGATAAAAATTCTTTCCTGCCTAGTGGGAACCTTGGCGAAGATGATGCCTAATGAGATATTTTGCTTTTGTCTATTTAGACTAAAATTAGAGATGTTAACTCTGATAACGGTTTTCTCAGATCATTAAAATGTAACGTGTAGGAAAGGCATGTCGAGCTGCAAAGGCTCTGGCTGACATGAAAGAAGCTGAGCATGAAAGGCTGGCTGCCACTCCTTCGGTGGAGAGGGCTATTTTGGTAAGGCAGAAAAAGTCTTGCTTAAAATGTGAGATTGCCCCACCCTGGTTCTCCGACAGCTCTCGAGTAAACGGCATTTTTCATTCTTTCAGGTAATAATAAACGTGAGTCAAAATGACATCTTGTTAGAATTAGTCTTTAGTCTGTGAGAGATTGCTAAATTACAGTGTTACATTCAAACTGCTCCAGTGAAAGGTCTGTCATCATTTCTATTATAAATTCAGTTTTTCAGGAGTTTATAATTTCACCACAAAACTTTGAGTGGCTGAAATGTTTTGTTTTGGTTTTTTTTTTTCCTTCCAGTATTCTGGCTTAAAAAAAAAAAAAAAAATGCTTTGATTGCCCACTTCCATTGTGTTTGCTATTCCGGAAACTTGAAAAGCATTTAAACAAGGGTCCCAGAAATGGAGTACACAAGCATGGAATAAAGTACTTTCGTTAGAACATACTTTATTTGTGCAGAACAGTGTTTTCATTTAGATTTTGGAAGGCTTTAGGTTTGCCATTTGGTGTTCATAAATGTGTTGAATTAATTCTTCTGGTATCTGTCGATTCTGCAGGTGGATTGAAATGTCAGTTCATATTGCATATGCCAAGGTTATATCTAGAAACGTTCCCCTTATATATGTGTCTGTCTGGACTCGTCGCTAAGTTATGAATACCCCTGTTAGTTACTTTCCAGTTCTTTGTTGCATGTCAGGACCTGCCATAGAGAAGGAGTAAGGCAGAAAGGGAGGGAGGGAATCAGACCTCCCCCTGCCCTGTTCACTTTTCAGTACTACTGGTGCTTAGGAGAAAGCCATTTATTCTTTCTGTTGAATTATGCCTTTGACTCAGTGTCTTCAGGCAAATACCTTCCAGTGGCTCACCTCTGCCTCTGTGTGAGGGGCTTAATTATTTGCAAACTGCCTTGAAATCCCTGGATGAAAGGCACTGCGTAAGTGCAGAATAGTGCTATTCAGATATGGAATTTAATGATCCATTACAGTTCATAAGGAAAAGGCACTTTGCAGTGGTGGTAGGAAACGTTTCCACCTGATAGAGGGTAATAATAACGGCTTAAAAGTAGGTTTAGATTACAGATGAGACAATTAACTCTAGCCATGTGCTCTTCGATTTGTTGCAATTCATTTTGCGATCAAAGTGAGTCACAGAGAGCCAGATGGTCAGGTTCATGTTCAAGTCTCTCCTGGGCCAGCCCTTCACTTCTGGGCCCACTGTCTGCATAGCCAACGGGACTTACTCATCAGCGCTTGTGAGCTGTTCCTCAGAGTTTGTGATCGAGGCTCCTGTGATGCCAACAGAAGGGCTCAGGCCAATCTGTCTTGTTGGGAGCAGTTTAATTTTACGTGGATTAACTAGTGCTTAGTGTCCCTGGTGTGGATCCAGTCTTAACAAGGAAGGGAGAGAGACCCCAGTTGGCTCTCTAGCTCAGCGATGCTGGGCTTCACTGCCCTACTTTTTGTACGTCCGATTTCAGGGGCTACAGTACCTGGCTTGTTGTAAATGCTGGTTTGATGCTGCATGAATGACAGGATACTTAGATAAATAAATACCCTTCCTGTTTGGCGGAGGGGTGGGGAGCAGGGCCAACTTCGTGGGCATGTGACCTGCACCATTGCACCATCTGCTCAGAAGGACCTCACATGTGGTTTAGTCTCGTGCTGTTGTCTTCTTGAGATCTTTAATTATTCTTGAACACAGAGCCCTTCATTTTCTTTTTTCACTGGTCCTGTTGAGGGGGGAAGGCATAGGCTGGAATGGTAGGTAACCACTACTTTGTCTCAGCTCTTTCTTTGTCGACTGTTGCCAGGCAGGAATGGATGGCAATATTGGCTTTGTGCTGCCACGTCATCTGATTTTTCCAAGGTAAGCAGGATATCTGGATTATTATGTGGAATCCCTTAATTTTTAAATAATAGCTCAAAAACTTTTAAAATGTTAAATGAAACAGATGTAAGAGCCAATCTGGCCTGCCGGCTACTACCACTGCACAGACTAACACATCTTACTGTTTAATATTTCTGTATTGGGCAATTTTCTAAAAGCCTGGCACAATGTAGACGATTTGTGAATTTCCAACAGATGAATGGTTACAGCTGTCAGGGAAATTGAAAGATACAAGGGAAAAAAAACCCTCAAAATGAACATTGAGTCCCATTCAGGGATTGATAGCTTTCTTTTTAATAGAGAATACAACATGAAAGGCCAAATAATTACTGCCATGGGCATGATGTAATCCTCTGCAGGTAAATCGTCCATTGCTCTTGAACCACCTGCCCTCTGTTTAGTTGTTATTGACCAAATGGGTAACTTGGCTATTTTAATGCCTGAGGACCTCCATGAAAATTTGATATTTGAGAACACCCACTAAAATATAGCTGTACTTTATTAACTGCTCACTCTGTGCCAGAAACAGTGCTAACTACTTTACCTGTAGTATCTCATTGACTCCTCAAAGCAGCCCTGTGAAGTAGGCATTATGCCCATTCTACAGAAGAGGAAGGTGCTCATTTTCCATTGGAAAGCATTTCATCTGAATGCAGTGTGTGCGTTCTTGACCGTCTAAGGTTATTTTGCCATCCTCCGTATACAATCCAGCCTGAGGCAATGCCTGGGTGTGAGGTAGGGAGCATGCCCTCATGTACAAGTAACAGAGAACAACACAAGGTGTAACAAATTTGTCAAAATCTGCAATTCACACACCAAACACAACTTCTGCCTCCCTGTTTCTCTCCTTTCCCTATCTGGATGTTGAAAAAGCTCTGCTGACATATGACCCTGTCAGAGGCACCAGCTGTTCAGAAGTCAGGGCTGACTGCAAAAATTAGCATTTCTTTGCAAAAGAAGATAAGCTTTTGGCACACCTGAAGCTATGTTAGGTCTATGTTAGCACCAAGAGTTGGCAATGATGGGAAATAGCTCCTGTATTATCAGTGACAATGTATGACCTATTCCTGTCCCACCTTTAAATTTTACATAAATATTTCAAAGGCTTGGGAATGACGGGAAATCGCTCCTGTATTATCAGTAGCAGTGTATATGACCTATTCCTGTCCCACCTTTAAATTTTATGTAAATATTTACAGATGTTCAAGTCCAAACTGAAACCTGCTGTAAACTAAACATTTTGTAAACTCGGTAAGATTGCCCAGAATATTACTCATCTTTTTTTGGTCTGGGACAACATTTAATAGAAAAGTGGTTGTCTCTTTGTCAATTTGAGGTTTTCCCTTTTACTTTTCTTTCCTTTTCTTTCAATTGTCAGTCTACCTAAAACTGAAACTCAATCTTACCAACAGCATGCTACTTAGCTTCCAAAAGCTGAAAGTGTCTTCAGAATCACCACAGTGTCCTTTTCAAGGACCTTGTACTACTAGTGGCACTACTTCAAAAATCAGGCAGGAATTTTGTCTTTGTTTTTTCTTGAGCTATTTTTTTCCAACATAATAAATCTCTCCAATCTGAAAGCATTTCACGTACTCTTTCACTCTAGTCATTGGAATTACAGCCAAAATGTCTCTCAGTGTTCCCCAGTGACTTCATAATCACCATTTCTTCAGCATATTCCCTAGTTAGCTTCTCTTTTTGTTCCTTAGCCTGATAATAAACTGTCCTTTGGTTCTGAGATATGTCATTTTCCTCCCTGACCGTTTTGTTTCTCTCCTGAAGGCTGTAAGACACACTGCTCAAGCCCCTGAGAGCTAGCAGGTGGTTGCTAGCTTCTTCTCATCCTTGTGTCAGTTTTCATTTTCTTCTTTCCCAAGCCTTTAAATACATCACGTTCCACTCCTCCCGTGCTTTTGATCATCATCATCTGTTCCTGAGCCTGTAGCTGGCGTGTTGTCATACTCCAGGTTAGTTTCAGAAAAAAAGGTTTTTTGAGTTTCCAAGTCCTCCATCAGTTCTAGTCCTGGGCCATCCTTCTTCCCTCTCTCACCTTCACTTTCTGCAGATGTTTCAAGAATTTCCTCAGGCTGCTGTGAGTCTCACCCATAGAAGACTTAGACTTTCACTTTGGAGCTTAAAGTCAGGTGAGCCCAGCATGGTTATCCCCATTCTATAAGTAGGTGTGTGCTCAGCAGCTTTCCTTAGGATCCCTATCCACAGATTACTGGCAATTTTTATTTTCTTTCCATCCTGTATTCCACTATATAGCAGACCTCATGGATGCCACAAAATGGGCCAAGTGTCCAGAAATGTCATTCTTTTTAGGCAGATGCCTCATGCATCATTAAACAAACATATACTGAGTATCTTTTATGTGGCAGGCATGGTGTTAAGCAATCATGACACTAGTGGGGAGCAAACACAATCCTGGTCCCTGCCCTCGTAAGTATACCATCTAGTAGGATGACATTTGTCAGATAACAACAAATAACCCATTGCATGGTTTCTGAAGGAAAGGTTTTCATGAAGCAGAGAGTATAGTCGGGGGCTGTGACCTGCTTGGGAGGTTGGGACAGCTCTCCCTGAGGAATTGTGGAGCATACTGCAATCAGGGCCCATTTGAAACTTGGGGCTTTCTCTTTCACCCTAACCTCCTAATCTTATTCACTACTATCTTTGGCCCTTTGGAGTATTACATAAACCATGACATAACCCCGTAGGCCATTTTGGCAAATAATTATTGGCTTCTGTATACAGAGTCCAGAATTGATTTATTTACCTGTGTCTTTAGAACCCGATAAAAACAAAATTACTAATTGCCCAGAATACTGTTCATTTTCATACTTGGAAAAAAAATGCAACTTAGTATTCTTATTTTAAACATATTTAGGGTCATTTTGACTGTTTAATGATTAAGAGCAACACAGACATTCCTTCCCAGGTGGCTGGTATGTGTGGGACATAGGTAAGGATCTTCAGTGAAAATATGGGTCCAGCTTCTGTCTAAATCCCTTGTTTACCCCAGAGCAGGAGGGTCTGCAGCCTCAGCAGAGCAAACGATTGCTTAGTCTATTCTCAGCACAATCTAGAAGTATTGAGTGTCTAAAATGCATTGACTATGCTGTAACTATTATAAAACATCTTTTTTTTTCTTTGATGATAGCTAACCTGTGTTGGGCGCTTCCTATGTATGTTACTCATATTAATTTATTTAATCCTCATAACAACCTGGAACGAGATGTGAATGTTAGAATCTGAGGCACAGATGTCATCCAGCTAATGAGTTTCTGTAGAGCTGGGACCGAAACTGACTCTAGGGCCTGTTTTCTTAACCACCATGCTATTCTACCCCCGACCCCCAACCCTTTCCCTTTCCTTTTTCTTTTTCATCTGAGGTTGGAACGCTCTCCAAGAAGTTTTCAGAAGTGGAAATATAGGCCAATTCTCTGAAATAGTGGATGTTTTAGTTGGTGTCTATCTGAAAAATAAAATTGAAAAATCATTTCTCATTTAACCTGAGTGAATATCTTTTGTCTTTCCATGGCTAACTTTCTAATAATTGCATTCCTCGGGCCTAAGTGTCCATTTGGGGATCAGAAAGTGGAAGTGATGACATGTAAAGACAAAAGAAGAACTAGACCTAGAACATGAGTACCATGGCTTTACTGTAGTTCAGGTTCCTATCCTCTTGTTATGTGAAGAATTTGTTTTTTAGCTTTTTGGATTTTTTGTTTTGTTTTATTTGTGGTTTTTTTTGATGGGATAGGGAAAGATGAAAGAAACCGTTCCTTATAATAAGTTGGTTATTCAACTGAGGAGGACGAACTTCATTCAGAACCAATTCCATTAGAGCTCCTAATTAGAAATACTAGCTACTACTAATAGATAAAAGCAGGTAACCTTTGCTCTCATTCTAGTCAATTTCAGGAAGAGGTTCTTTTTGCCAGATTAGCATGTTGCAATTCTTAACTGGAGATTTAAATGGTTTTAGAGGACTCAGCTAGGCAGTTGGTTTGTCAGTGACCCTGATTACCTTAGGTTTGCAGGGTCACTGTTTAGAATGCTGACTCTGAATTGTCATCTTTAGTCAAGAGGCATTATTCTTGGGAGCTGCTGAAACATGGAGCGTCGTTTGTAGCTCAGTTTGGGAAAAATCAAGTGTGTGGATGTACTGTGCTTATTTTTCAGTATTTAGTTCAAATTTGGGAGATGGTTAAATCGAAAGATGCTTAGTGTGTTACTGTTGGAGGTTTTAAGTGATTAAAAAAACCAAGCAGATGAGTGCATGAAGATTTTCTATGCAAAAAAATGATGAGCTTAAATTAAAGCTGCTGATTTAGTATGAGAATTACTTGTGTTGATTTGTAGAGTATCTACATGGGTTCAAGATTCCATATTATGCAAATAAATGAACCCCGAAGAGTCAAACTGTGAAAAAAATGAAATTACCTATAAAAGATATTATTACACATTCAGCAAGAGGAGAATGTAGATATACTTAGAGCTAACTCTTACTCCTCATATCCGAGTATTTCCTTGGGAAATCAGTGTTGGGAAGATGATCTTTGCTGTAATTGTAAAGAAGCTAGACAGACTTTGCTATCAGTTTGCCAGTGTCCTCTTTCTGTCCTTACTTCTTCACTCTGTGTCTTGCTGCCTTTTGGGCACCCAGTGTCCTTAACTACTCCCCTCCTCCCCTTTCAAAAACAATCTCAGGAAAGGATTTTATGAAAAAAAGTTTTACTGGGGTATTGATAACTGAGCGTACCTACTGCATTACTTCTTTCTGAAGCATCAGCCTATCATTAGGAGACAAAGCCAGAGAAATAACTCCCTAAAAATGAGAAGAGTAGAATTTTGCATATTGGTAACCTGGTGATGGTAGGAAATTTCTGAGCAAAAAAAAAGCTCTGTTTATAAATCCAACCCAGAGATTATAGACAAGCAGATTAGACAACATAAACCACTGTAATGTTAAAAATATAAAGGGCAGATGATTTTTAATGTTACAATATGTTTGTCAGTGAGCATCACCTTCCTCTTGCCAGACACTGGGTCTGATCACATAAACCTGTGTAGCAAGATTGTGTGTTATTTGACATTTAAACAGCGCTTCAGGGCAAAGTCACTTGGTCTATAATTAGGAAGTTTTGTCAGTCAGTAGCAGTGAACCTGAAATACTCTATTATCCTTAAATGTTGAATTTTAAGAGAAAAAATAAAACAGTGGTTTCCACTCACCTGCCTTCCTACCCCACGGTTTTATTGATAAAAACTGAGTTGATAAATTTATTTTGAAATTGGCATACCCCATGCTGTGGATGGTGGTAAAATCTGGATGTGTGGAAAGGTTGATTGATTAATGAAGCCATGCTTATTTTAGAAAGAGGTGTTGCCTGCTAAATAATACCCAGTTGAGAAGAGTTTGAACTGCTTTCCTTACCACCCCCTCTGCCACCCCAAATCCTCCAGTAACCATGCTATGTTGAGTTGATGGCGCCATCTAGTGCCAGTCTCTGGAACTGTCTTGCTGGCCTCCCTATCCTATCTCATTCTTTGCTGTGGGGACAGATCACTGAGCAGCTGGGTGAGACATTGTCTAGTGGAGGAAATTTCTCTAATTCCTACTTTTCTTCTGTCTTCATAGTTTATTATGTCTTCATGCCTTCCTTTGGCCTGACTCCATTTCTTTCTGTTTCTCTAGTATCCCCTCTTTGTAGCCCCTTTTTCTTCCTTTATTCTCTTCCAATTTTTTATTCAGCTTTCAAAATGCATTTTTAATTAATTAAATTTTTTTTGTTAAATTTATTGGGGTAACATTAATTGATATCAATTACATTGTTTCCAGGTGTACAATTCTACATTACCTGGTCTATACATCGCATTATGTGCTCACCACCCAGAATCAGCTCACTTTCCATCACCATGTTTGATTCCCCCTCCCTACTCATCCCCCATCCATCTCTCCCACCCACCTCCCCCCTTCTCTTCCAATTTTTGATCAATTTGGGGAGAGAGAGAAAAAATTAGTACTCACAAAAGATAAATATAAAGATTTTTCTAATGATACGTTATGCCAAAGCCGGAGAACTCCAGGCAGGCGTTTAAAAGCAAAATTAAAGAACCACAGTGAAACTGAAGACAAAGTGTTCACATCTCACTTAGAAGACGGCCCCTCATCTTTCTCTTCTATGTTTTCTCCAACACAGTCAATCAAGAGTGTTTTTAGTTTTCAGTTAGTTTTGGAACTATTGCTATGATATTTTTTTCTTTTTAAATTGAAAACTGAATCTCTCTTTAAAATATTTTCTTAATTTTTCACTTACAGTTGACATTTCATGCGGTATTAGTTTTAGGTGTACAGGACAGTGGTTGAACATTTATATAACCTACGAATCTCACTCATATTTTAAATTCGAGGCACTCACATGAAATATCCTGTAATGTCAAGTCGTTGGCATTGTACCCAGGGGAAAATGTGTCCTGAGTTCCAGACAACCAGTTTTCCTGTAGGTTTCTGGATCCTGTATGAAATGGGAGAACAGAGGTGAAAGATGCATAGGACAGAGACTGAGATGTGAGTTATCCATAACGTTTGTGGGATCTGAACTAGTGTACAGGTTTGTCTCCCACATCAAACAATAAATTTTAAATTTCCACTTATGTTAAACATCTTGATATTGTGGGTTTGAAAGTAAGTCCCCTCTGAAAAACAGGAACTTGCACTTGTCTGTTACCAGTTCTTGTGGTCAATATGGCAACTATTTTGATTTTTCAGAAGGGAGGAAAAGCAGTTAAATCCAGTTAAAATTAACTAACTTGTGAGATTTGAATGCAGCTGTTCCACACAACAGTGAGAGTGAGTTGTTTGTTTATTACCACTCTTAATTACTACTAGTTGCTACTGCTACTTTTAAAGCAGTAACATAGATTATTTATATTTTTGGTTTAACCTTGGAAACTAGGAACTGCAAGGGTAGAGAGGTTCCTGTTTGCTAATTTGCATGTACCTTGTTTTTGTTTTTGCTGGGTAGGTGTGTGCACCTTCTATATGCAAGAGTAATTCAGCCCGTCAGCAGTTTCCTACCAGAAGTGCTTGCTGACTCATACAACTGTTGCAGTGCTCAGCTGGCCTCACTGTCAACTGCCCCTGGAGAGTGCAGGGCAGTTTAGCTGCTGCGAGGCTATTTTCAGACCTGTGGTCACTGCTGAGCTGGGTTCTCTTCGCCTTCCAGCAGTCGAGCACAGCTTTTTGGTTGCAGGGTACAAAATTGGGCATATTTCTATTCTGCCTTGGTAAAGATTGCGTAAGAATCAGCAATTCTGGGACTCTTTCAGTAAAACTGATTTTTTACTTCATGTTAAATTTCTGGCTCTCTTTAGGGGTAGAGAGGAAAGGAGATGATAAAAAGGGAAGGGGAATAAAGACACTGTTATTTCGTCCTTAGCACCAGAAGGAACTTTAATGAACCTTTAACTTGGGCTTTCATGGTGTAACCGAAACCTGACCCACTTCTCCCTCTATGAGTAGTGTGTGCCTTGAGTAAGGAAGCAGGAGATTGTGTTGAGTGGCTCGCCTGACATTGTTTTGTGTGGCTCAAGTCCTAAAGGAATGATAATTTTATTGGTATTGGTTGTATGGTATGAAGGTTACAACAAACAAACAAACACACACACAAAACTGATCTTGGGTCATTTTAAAGAGTTAGATATTTCAGAGATGGTTTCCCTGTTTGCTTTTGGAGTTCATGTCACTTATTTAAATTGTCAAGTGTGAAATGCTACTTTTTTGAGGTTTTGAAAGAAACTTCCTTTTGTAGTTACAAGCAGATCAAATCATCCTAAACTATCTTAAGAGGTGAGATCATCTGGGGAGAGGAAAGCTATGTACACCCTGAGTTCTCTGTATTTTTTTTGTATTTTTTTTTTAGCTTTAATAAGCATTCTGAAGTAGCTTTGACCAGTAATAAAGAAAAAGCCAAGCCACAGTGACTGTGTGTAACATGATGTTGATGGAAGTTCTTGGTTTCCGCTGATACAAATGACTCATCAGTATCAATAGAATTGTGACTTCTAATAATAACACAGTGCAAGACCTTCAAAACATGTGGTTTTAGCCCTGGCTGTTAGTGAAAGGTTGGAAAATATTAGTTTAAGCTTTTTTTTTTTTTTTTTTTCCTGATCTCTTGATTTCACCCAAGTATAAAGTTGTTTTTTGTAGGTGTGATCATCACATTATTGTTTTTTCATCTTACTGTTTTTAGTTTCGTTATGACCAAGTAGCCAAACTCAGATCATTTCATCACTTAGAAATCTGTGCAGTAAGCATCTCCTGTCAGGGCTGTGTTTTGAGGGAAATGTGGCTGAAAAGCAAATCCTCCCTGAGCAGAGAAAGGAAAAAACTGGCACAGATGACGGTCCACTGAGCTGCCTGCCTCCTACACAGCATCTACTGCGGAGAGCTGTGGTATTGCTGACTAGCCCTATTGCCATGTGAGTCATTGTTAAAGGATTCCAAGAGGAAGATTAACAGAAAATTCGAGTCAGAGGAAAGGGCAGAGTGGAGAAGGAGCAGTTATCACAGGAAGAAGAGTTCTGCCTTGTTTCCACTAAGGGGCTGCCTAAAGACCCTGAGCATACAATTAGGTGTACGCTCATTGTTTGCAGCCTATTTACTTCCGTCTATAGATAGGAGCATTCTTGATTTTTTCTTTAGTTTTGGTTGGTTTTGGCCTGTAGTTCAGCCAGACCATTCAAGATCGCTGTCTTATTATGTACCACTGTGGTCTTAACCCAAGAGCCTTTCTTTGTCCTATTCTGTACTGAAAACAACTGAATTTCTAGAATATGAGACCAACATCTACATTTACACTTATATAGTTTTTTTCTTTTTAAACTGTTCATCTTCACCAATGTTCAGTCATTTATTTTCTAGTTATTAGAGACAGAGGCCTTTGCTTCCTGCTACATTAGCCTTGATCTTGGGAAATAAATGCTTTAAAGGGAAGCTGAAAATTAGAATTGTGGACTCTGAGAAGGAATATACCTGCCAAGAAAGACTCATTGTGGTTAAGTGGGCCCAAATTCATAACTGGAGTTTAGCGGCCATTGCTTATGGGGGACTCTCATGAACACTGCATTTCAGAGAAAAATTGTAGACTGAGCTATCAAGCCTCCTGCATTGTATTCCTGCCATCTGAGTCTAACCTTATAAAGAAGTTCCTGGAATCATCTTTCAACCAATGGACTAAGTAAGATCTATCTTGTCCAGTTAGAACTGCGTAACTATATCCTCACTTTATCCTCACTTGTGTCTATAGGGACTAACTGGAGCAGCTCCATAACAGCCAATCAGAATGCACAGTACTGACCAATCAGGACCGTGATATTTGGACCAATCAGGACTATGCAGTTTGGATTCCTCATTTGCGTAAAAAGTGGACCACTGGGGAAGGAGAGCTGGAAGGTTTTATATAAAAGGTGGCCTCCCTTTGTCTCAGAGGAGAGCACTTTTGGTTTCCTGCACAGGCTGCATTTTTCTGGTTTGCAAATTGTTTACTTGAAAAACGTTTTTCCTCTATCTGTACATCATACTGGGGACATTTGTTGACAGAATTTAATTATTTCAGATTTTGTGTCAGTCTTGCCTCTTTCACACTTTGTTGTAGATGCAATTTTTTTATTTTATTTATTTATTTATTTTTATTAGTATCCTGCCACCTTCTCAGCATTTTGGGTTTTTAATACTCATAGCTCCCTAT
This sequence comes from Craseonycteris thonglongyai, assembly GCA_004027555.1. Taxonomy (NCBI): domain Eukaryota; kingdom Metazoa; phylum Chordata; class Mammalia; order Chiroptera; family Craseonycteridae; genus Craseonycteris; species Craseonycteris thonglongyai. The sequence goes on along the minus strand of PVKE010014534.1, from coordinate 13,059 downwards.
TATGCTTTTCGCCCTTATGTCTTGTTACCCAGTAGAGTTTCCTTTCTGGGCCTTTTTTTCACCTTCCCTTGGCAAGTGTTTGCATTTCTTCTCTGTGTGAACACTTACTTCTTCTCATTTGTTCTCTCTTAGATTCTGTTGGCTCTTACCTGCTTGCCCACACCCATTTCTCACCCCACTCTTGGACAGACCTGGGCATGTGTGTGCACAGGCACACACTATACATATATATGTGTACACCCACGTGCATCTGTAGGATGCCCCTCTCTGACTGGTCTTACTCATGGAGACCACCCCCACAGCAGCCTCAGGTGCTTCTATTGCCATCCCTGCCAGCAGCTGGTTTCTAGAACGAGTCATTCAGGTGGGAAGGAAATCAGAAGGAGAACTGGAACTGGCTTCCCGCCTGCAACTGAAATGCATTCTGTGAAGGAGCTGGATTCTGAGGAACCAGGAAGAGGCCCAACAGGAGAAGCCAGGGAGGAGATAAGGCCAGGCCCAAGGGTATTAGCAAAGGAAGATGAGACATTGGGATTGTTCTGCCACCCAGCCTGGAATTTGGAAATTCTGGTTGGGTCAGAAACACATCTGGATGGGGTGGGGTGTCTGAGGAGAATTAGGGGAAGGAGGAGGCTCAGGGTGTAAAAGAGGGCAGGGATCTTCCATTTACCTTCTGGCTGTTAAAATGCTTGAACAGCCTGGTTGGTCCATAAGAGCAGGTGGGAGAACCCACAGGACACACATTGAATAGTAGCTCTTTCCTCAGAGCCCCTCAGGAAGGCCTGCCTTGGCTGCCTTGTGAAGTGTAGGGTCCACCTTCCCTCCCAGGCACCCCACTCCCCTTTCCTCTCCTTCCTTTTCTCTGTAGAGTTTATCACCCCCTGACATGCTACATGTGTAACTTGCTCATTTATTACCTGTTTCCCTCGTTGTGACTTAGGCTCCAGGAGCTCAGGGCTCATCCTTTCCTTTGGTCACTGTGGTAGTTCCAGTGCCTGGAAAAGTGTCTGTCACTCAAGAGGTGCTCAATATATATGTATCTGTTGAATAAATAAATGAATGAACTCAATGACCCTCTCTCTTTAAAAATCATCTATGACATCTTGCTGCCCACAGAAGTCTGAACTCCTCTTTGGCAGAACATTTAAAGCTCCTTATAATATGTTTCCACCCTACCATTTCAGATACATTTTTCACTAATACCCTCTTCATACTTAACTTTAGTTTAATGTCCCTTGAACCAATTTATGTTTTATACATTGGCTCTGAAGTTCTTTTAATTTATCCTAAAATTACTTCTTGGATAAATAATAATAACTTCTTGAGGACTTGCTCTTTGCAGACAACTCTGTTAGGCACAGGATATGATGTGCAGAATACGATACCGGTATAAAGTATGGTCCCTGTCTGTATGGAAGTTGTTGTTTTAATTGAAGATGACATCTAAACATGAAGCACATGAAGTACAGTGCATGGCACTATGTATGTCCTCAAGGGCCAGGATGAATAGTAGAGGTGAGTGTGGTAGGAGTTGGGAGAAAAGAGTCACCGGGCTTTGGAAGATTGGGAAACTTTCAGAGGAGAAATTGGATTTTTATATATATTCCCCAAATATTGTGGGGATTGCTAAAATGGTCTGTAGTTTGAGCACTTGCCTTGCAACTGTGAGGTCTGGGGCACAGCTAGTAACTACCGGGACGGAGGCAGCAAAGGTCCCCAGTTTGGTTCCCGCCCCACATGGCCCTACATCCACCTGTGTGGAATGAAACTAGGTCACAACTAATGATGTACAACTATGGAGACTGCTCTGGGCCCTCCCCTTCCTACCCCCCGCTTCTCTCCTCCTATCACTTTCTCTCAAAAAACAATAATATAAATCTTAAAAAAAATACAATTGTAATAGCATACCACACACACTCTTTGGATTGGCAGAAATTAAAAAACCTGAGAATACCATGTGTTGACAAGGATGTGAATAAATGGGAGTTCTTGTGTATAGCATGTAAGAGAATCACTTGATATAATTACATTGGAAAACAGTTTGTTATTACCTAACCCAAGTTCAACCTGCTAATAACTTACAACCCAGCAGTTGTTCACATAGGTATACATGTAAGAAAAACTTGGGATGATGGGATGGCTCAGCAGGTTGAGTGCTCGTTTTGCAGCCCCTGGGTCCAAAAATGGAATCTCAGCTCTAGTCCGTGTGGACCCATATGCTGAACTGGGGTGTGTCCCTAGTTCAGTTCTTGCTGGCGCAAGCTTCCCATGTGAGAGGCCTGTGGTTTGCCTCCCACCCCGGGCGTGCTTCCCATGTGGGAGGCCCCTTGGCTCCTGGGAATGTGCCTCCCATGTGGGAGGCCTCCGGCCTGGTTCCTGCCATGCGCAGCCCTGCATCCACCTGTAGAGTGAAACTGTATCAAAAACTAATGACCTACAACTATGGAGACTGCCCTGGGCCCTCCCCCTTCTCTCTCTCTCTCTCTCTCTCTCTCTCTCTCTCTCTCTCTCTCTGTCTGTCTCTCTGTCAAAAAACAAACAAAAATACAAACAACAAAAATCTTTAGTAAAAAGGAAAAACTCTTACTCACGTGCTTGGAGAAACATGGACAAGGACATTCAGAGAAGCATTGCTTATAAGAGCAAAAACTAGAAACAATCCAAATACCTATCAACATTGGATTGAATAAAACAGTTTGCTATCTGTATGCACTGGATTACTATTTGGTCATGAAAAATGAGCTATTAACCTCACATAAAGGAGGGTGCAGAGAGGCCAGACACTTGGTGGTTAAGAGCAAGGATTCTACCTGGGTTCAAACTTTGCTTCTCTGCTTATTTTGTGATCTTGGGCAAGTTTCTTAACCTCAAGTTTCTCATGTGTACACTGGGGAAAATAATATAGTGTTACCTAATACGGTTGTTAGGAGGATTAAATGAATTAGTATTTGTGGCATGCTTAGGCAAGTGACCAGCAGGTAATACTTCTATAGAAGTGTTTCTTAAACAAATAAAAATGCATGCATCAATATGGATGAATCTTATTGAGTAAAATAAGCCAGACAGAAGAATATGTGCATATAGATTCCATCAAAAGCATGAGAAACTACATATATTGTTTAAGATGCATATGTAGATGGTAGAACTATAAAGCAAATTAAGAGAATGATTGTCATAAAAGAACCACCCTCAGAGGTTATAGAATGGGCTACGATGGGGAAAGGACTCAGGTTCTTTCCAATGTTTTATTTCCAATCTGAGTAGTAGTCCCAATAACCTCCTTTTTTAAAATGATTTTTCAAAGCTGTATATATTTTTGGTAGATGTGTACATGTATGACATATTAGGTAATAATTTTTTAAAGGATTTTGTGAGTTGCTTTTTTCTGAAACTATTTCTGATTTGATCTGTTATTTTAAAATCACCTCAGACAGAGAATGCCAAGCCCAAAGCAGCAAGATGACATTTAATAGGAGTAAATGTAAATTTCTACATTTGGGTTTAAAAAAAAAAAATTGTTCAAGTACAGAATTTGCACACCTGCTTAGTACCAGTTCCTCAACATGATTGTGAGCTGCCAGCAGAGTATGCTCCTTTGGTTCTTACAGAAGGTATGACCTCCTTGGAGCCCTATTAGGAGAGCTGTCCTGTGTAGATCTGGCAGTGCAAGGTTCTTGCTCAATTATTCGAAAACCTGGTTGTCCTGAGTATGGAATACTACGTCCTGTACTAAGGGACTATTTTGAGGGTGATGTTGACTGCAGACAGAATGACCTCTGTGAGCAAGAGGTTAGGGATCTGGAAACTGGCCGTTCTAAGTGTAGCCAAGGAAGTGGGATTGTTTAACCTTAAAAGAGAAAGCAGACTTTCTTTGTTGCCCTACAAGTATATCCCTGAGTTGTCTCCTGGTGGTCAGAAGTTTCACCTCCTGGTCTAAGCCATGGCTGGGACCTCCCTGTATGCTTCACCAGAGCCTCGCTACCTGACGTGGTCGCTGAACCAGCATCATCCTTACAACCTAGATCTTGTTAGAATGCAGTCTCCGGCTCACCCCACACAATCTCGTTTTATCAGCATGCACTAGGCTAAATGTTCGTAAAATCCCTCTTTAAGAGTCACGGATTTTATGTAGTAAACTGAAAATTACCAGTTATATGTGACATTATCAATCTAAAGTGCCTGACTACAATGAATAATACTGTGTTGTATATTTGAAAGTTGCTAAGAGAGTAGATCTTAAAAGTTCTCATCAGTAGAAAAAATAAACTTGTAACTGTGTATGGTGACAGGTGTTAACTAGAATTATTGTGGTGATCATTTCACTACATATACAAATATCAAATCACCATATTGTACACCTGAAACTAATAAAATGTTATAGGTCAGTTATATCTCAATTTAAAAATGTTTTAAAATAGAATGCCTGAGTGTGTTATATGTACATAAACACAAACAAGTATTTGTTCCTCAGTTAGTTTTAAGTGGTTTTGTCCAGTTTACCTCTAAAGTAAAAGATTTCTTGTGTATTTGGGCTTCTTATAGTAATTAATATATAACTGTTTTTTCTTTTTTTTTTAAATATATAGGACTAGATTCTTGCTTAAAAATTCTGTTCATTTCTTCAAACTTTTTTCTATAGTCATTAAACTTTTCAGAGTAGATTGAGGTTTTGAATACTGAGTGAGAATGCTCAAAAGAGACATTTAAATAATCTGAACATCTCAATATTTATATTTAGCGAATATTTTTTGCTTGTACATGTTCCATATTTTGACCTTATGGAAACCTTTGAAATTTGAGTATTTTATAGTGATTCTCCACAATAGCCCTTATCTTTTAGATTCTAGGTCTGAGAACGGGCAATAAAATAATTTTACCTTTTTTTCCCCCTCAAAAGACCATGACTAACTTAAGTTCATCTCTTTTTTTCCTTAAATATTTTGCTGCTTATCCTTTTAACTGCAGTGCAGGTGGAATCTATGATTCATTTCATCTTTCCTTTTTTATGTAATTAGTCATTTATTCTTTTGATGTCAACTAATACTTAATATGATAGTCATAAAATTCCAAAATAAAGAAGTTCTTGTCACCCCATTAAATTTAACAATAAAAAAATAAAAAAGTTGAGATATAAAAAAGAAAGAAAGAAGTTCTTAAATGACTTACAATCAGATGTACAAAATGCTGCACTGTATGGCAGAATTGAATGGGGAAATTTCATGAATAAAAGATGTTCTTTAAGGCCATGTAACTGTGTTATTTGGTTAAAAGTATGTATTTCCAGATTTATTTTCTTTTGGCATATAGGACAAAGAAACTGTGTTTTGACAGCTGGCTTAGATAATACTTGATGTAAGTATGTCATTTAGATGGGATAATGTATGACAAATGGCTTTATAAAATCATAATGTATTATAGACATTTTAATAACTTTAATGCATTATAATTATGTTTTAATTTTAGCTTAGCAGTGTTTCCCCTCCATTTATAGAACTGACTTAAAAAGTACTCAGTTCTGCCTTAGTGAGATTCTTCAAGTTTTGATTTCTTAATCCATAAACGATTGTGAACAAATGTGACAGTGCTCTGTCGCATTAGTAACTGGCTGTGAGGTGGAAGGCTAGCTGTTTTTATGCCACCTTGCTTCCCTTGCCTAATTTGTTCAGTCCTTCCTTCACCATGAATATAGACTGAGGAATCTCTATGTGTAAAACTCTAGGCTGAGTGCTCTGTGAAGGATGTAAAATAAAATAAGATAGTCCCAATATACACAAACTTTTATCATTTATAAATTTATTTTTAGTAATCATAGTGCCTTCCTGAATTTTAGGTTATTAGATCACCATTTTAAATATTGAGTAGATATAGACGTTGAACTAAATAGGCCGCTAAAAACACAATTGCTTGAAGTATATTCTTCAATCTTTAAGAGCAAGGTTTGGAAAGAATATTACACATCCCTGTGGGGTTTCCCTGATCTTAGGGCTCTTTTTTTCAGAATGACTTGAAATCACATACTCCAGTCTCGACTCCCAGCCTGTACTGCCCGTTAGGGTAGTCACTAGCTACACGTGACGTGACTTGTGAGACTTGGAATGTGGCTAGTCCACATTGAGAGGTGCTATGAGTGTAAAATATACACTGATTTCAAAGATTTAGTATACAAAAAACAGACAAAATATATTTTTTTAAGATTTATTTTATTGTTTTTGACAGAGAGAGAGAAAGAAAGATACAGAGAGAAGGGGGAGGGCCCAGAGCAGTCTCCACATCTGCACGTCATCAATCTTCAACATGGTTTTGTTCCACACAGGTGGGCGGGGGGCCATGCGGGGCGGGAACTGGGCTGGGGGCCTCCTGCTTGGGAACCCGACCCCCTCCCCGGCAAGAACCGAACCAGGGGACTGCCACATGGGAAGCTCGCCCCTGTGAGAACCAAACTGGGGGCACACCCCAGTTTAGGATATGGGTCCACATGAGCTGGGACCAGGATTCGATCCTTGGACCCTGAGGCTGCAAGATGAGCACTTAACCACCTGAGCCATCCCAGCTTCCATCCCCCAAAATATTTTTAAAATAGTATTTTAGGTTGGTTACATGTTAAAATGATAAACTTTGCACATATAAAGTTAAGTAAAAACACTCATTTTACCTGTTTGTTTTTACATTAAAAAAACTACGGCTACCAGACAATTTTAAATTACATCTATGTATTAAAATTATTTAAATTACATCATACTGTATTTCTATTTAGACTGCTGGTCTGAAGTATTGAGTGATTGAGAGCTCTCAGGGAAAAGATCAGAGCTTAACAGAGAGTTTTAGAGATGAGATGACACCAATGGAATCCACTTACTCGAAGAAGAAATCCCAGCTGCCCCTTTGCCCCACGTTCAGAGATGCCTGCTTTCCTGAACCCCAGAAAGAGCATATTTCAGACAACACTGATAAGCATTTGTACTTCTTTTGCTAAAAATGCACTGTCATATCATTTGATCTTTGCTGTTTGCTTCATTTTATAGAAGTAGGAGCCAGAGAAGCCAAGATTTTATAATTTATGTCAGTCCATCTCTTCAGCAGCATTTTAATTTACTCTGCTGAGCCACTCTAATTTTCAAACCTGTAAATCTGTTTCTCGAGAGAAGCAGCTAATTTTATTTTATTTCATTTAATTTTTACAGCTAATTATATTATAAATTGAGAAAAGTGCATATATCACATACATTCATCACACAGGTAAATTTTCACCAAGTGAACACCGATATAACCAGCTCTCAGGTTTAGATGCAGGACAGACTAATACTACCCATAATTCTCTCATGCTCCCTTTTAGTGACTATCCCCACCATGGTGACCACTACTCTGAATTTAAAAGCATAAATTTGCTTTGCCTGTTTTTGAACTTGATATAAATGCAGTCATATAGCATGTACTATTTTGTGTCTGGATGCTTTCATTCAATAAAATGTTTGTGAAATCCATTCATGTTATAGCATATAATGATTGACTTTTGATTCTCGATGCTAAATTGTATTCCACTGTGTTAATATACCACTATATGTCCATTTATGTACTTTTCAGGTTTTTGTTTTGTTTTGTTGTGGGGGGAGGGGCAGTTTGCCTTAATGAGTAACACTGCTGGTAAACATTCTAGAACATATGTTTGGGTGAACATTCATACCCATTTCTGTTGGGTATATATATATATATATATATATAATTACAAAAGCAGCTTAATTATTAAATTGTTTTGTAGATGAGGCTGAAATTTGGCTTTATGATGCTCTTTTGAAGAAAAGTAAAAACTTCAAATTTTTGATACGTCAGATACTGTATCAAAATAAATATTAAGGCAGACATTAAAAAAAGATACAAGGAGAAGGAATTTTACCACCTTAACACATTTTCAGAAGGAGGATGAAGACAAAATAGTAAACTTCTTCATGTAGGTAAAATTTGAAAGGGTTAAGATATTGAAATTCAGTCATACTTTGGAGATACGACAGCTTTGGTTCCAGACCACTGCAATAAAGGAAGTATTCTTAATCTTTTTGCTGGTGGAAGGTCTTGCCTTCAATTTGTTTTTGGTTTTTTTTTTAAAAAAAAGGAGAGTGCAATAAAACAAGGTATGTTGATTCTGAATTTGTGTCACTTGGGTTTCTCTTAAGGTTATACATTTTTTTTCTCCATGAGAAATTCTGGCTAATGATAGAGGAAACTTAAGAAGAACTTGTTACCAAGACTCCATTATACTGAGGTAGAAGAAGAGATGATTAAGTGGGGTTGTATTAATTGGGGGATGAGAAAATGAAGGTGGGGGTCAATGGTTGGAAATTACATCCCAAAATCTATAATGAAAGCTATACTTCTCAAAGTTTCATTGAATGAAATTTCCTCTATCTCCTTCTCTTTTGTTTAGGATAATCTGCAGGCAATGGAGTTTGCATTCTTGCAAAGAAGGCAATTATAGATTCCCTGTTTTTAGGAGAAAATGTTAAGGCAGATGTTTATCCAGTGGCATCCTGTGAGAAGGAAGTGTAGTTCTAGGATTTGCCAACACAGAAGACTTCAGTGTCTACCTTTGCAGCTTATTAACATTAATGATGATCATTTAAAGATGTGCATCTTATATTTATAGTACAAGAGTTGTTGAATGGAAGCACACTGGAAAGAGGAAGAAATCCTCCAATATTCGGTGCTCTGACTCAGGATGGCCCTAGGCAAGTTACATGACAAATGGAAACTAGTGGACAAATACTCTGATAGTTTCTTTGACCTCGGTGGACAGAGAACATTGTTATTAGTGGTAAATTAAAATTATTTGATAGTGGAGAATATAACATTAGAATATAACTTAGGACATAGGTCTTACAGACTAAAAGTTTTGTACCTGTATGGTTCTGGTGGACATCCCTTGAGTTTATAGAAAGCCCCTCCTCGTTATTGGGATCTCAGTGAACTGTGATTATTCCATCCTCCAAATACTGGGTGTATTTTGGATTATGGGTATATGTTTAAAAGTCACATTTTCTTTAATGCCTATTGATGATTCCTTTAGGATTACAAATTGGGGGTCAAAATTTGAGTTTATTCAATTTTTTGCTTTCTAAATTATATATAAAATGAAAGCATGGTGGGGGTGAATCAAATGATTTTAAAGTTATACTTGAAGAGCAGGTGTGTTCTCATGATTTACAGTGCAGGTGCATTTTAATTTAACTGCTTAATATGATGATTAAAATACTCACGTGGAACAAAGCAAAGTTTTAAAAATTACCTAAAGCAATTGCTCTTATTTTTGTCCTGTTTTTTCCTCCACTTGACTTAAACAATGTGAATTTCTGAAGCAGACCCCTCAAAGAACATTGCTCCAAACATGTGGATTACGTTCATTCCATAAGATCCAGCCTTTTCATTTGTAGGACAATGTGAGATCATGAGGCATGGGTCTTTTCTTTGTCTAGTGTGATTCTAAGGCAGCAACTGTCCTCCCTCCTTCAGCCCCAGTGACATATTTCCATTTGTCATTGAACACCAGAGGGATGAGAACTACATCCCCCAAAGTACCCCCACCATGTCCCCACCCTGTGCCAGAGGATCTGCTGCTTCAGTCTTGTAAGTGCCCCAAATATTTCATGTTAAGATCTTGCAGGGCTGTGTAGCTAGTTATCAGGGTTGTGTGGGTGTGTATTGAGGGGTCCCCCCTTAGCTTAGCTTCTGGTCTTTGGTGACAGAATCTAAATAACATAGGTTACTCATCATGAATTGAAGATTTTCCCTTTTCACATTGATGCTTCTGATATAGTTTTAGACGTTGGTTGATTATGTGTGCGTACTTTGTGGCTCAAAGATGCAGCTGGAAAGTGTGTGGAGGTTGCTTCCTCTGAGGCTGCTACAGGTGGTCAGGTGGGGGCGGCCGTGATAAAGGTACAGCACCCACTTCCGGCAGCTCGTCTTGTGAGCACTGTAACCCACAGCCTGAGCACTGTAACCCACAGCCTGAACCCGAGTCACACTACAACCCCACTCTCTCCTGGGTACTCTATCTTTCGCTGCTTTCTGATTTGGCTGTTGAAGGTTTATGACTAAGGTTGTGATTAAAAATTCCCTTTTTGGGTATGAAAAATCTTTCAGATTACTTTGTATTGCAGTTTCTTTTTCTCTTCTTTTGCTGTAGACTTTCTGGATTTTGTAAAAATTAATCCTAAGGACAAAAATCTTAGTATCATGTAAGAGTTTGCTAAAGGTTAGATGGATAATATATTCCCTCATTAGAGCACAAGTGAAATCAGTTTATGTTCTTAGCAGATTCAGTATCTTAAAATGCATTTTATGGTGGAAGCACTGCTGGTTATTTAGAACAGATATGAAAAAGTCCGTTTCAGAATATTGTCATAGAATCATTAGATTGGGAAGGAGTTTGTTTATTTGGCCTGCCATTCACCTCCATGTCTTCTTAATTTCTACATACCGTAGTACTGTTCGTGGAGCTGGGAGAAACATAAGCCACCCTTGGTGGGTCTATAGTCTCACTGGAAAGGAACCATTTTATTACTATGCCTGATGAAGTGATAATAGCTTTACATGATCTTATTCAATCTTTGAGAAAAACCTTATAAATGAGGTAATATTAGAACTTTTTCAGAGAAAGAAGCTGAGGTTCAGAGACATTGAGCACTCACCTAGAGGAACCCATAGTAAAGAGTCAGGCCTCCGGCTCCAACATCAATGCTATCTCCTGCATGTGGGACACCTCTCACAACTGGTAATTTAAAGAACAACTTGGTTTAGGAACATCCAATAAATATTATAGAAGTTCAAAGGCAGGAGCAATGGGATGCAGCTGGACTCATCAGAAAAGACCCATGGGCTTGGTGGGAAGAGATCAAAATGGCAGGCCAGGGTAGTGATTGAAAGATCAAAATGGCAGCAGCAGGCCCGTCAATTTGGAAAGAGACCTGAGCCTTGACAGGGGGAGAATTTATATAGAGCAACCAAGAGGAAAAAGGGTGTCTTGCACAATGTAGGCTAAATGAGGGCAGGCATGATAACGGAGGGAGAATAGGTACACACATTTAGGAGCTGCTGTGTAAACCAATCTAGCAGGGAGCCATCAAAATTTAGCTGTGGTGCTAGGCACGCATCCGAGTTCATAGCATCTTTTAACTAATCCTATCTTCACAGCATTTCTCTAAGGGAGATATTATCAGCTCTGTTTTAGGGACGAAAAGACTGAGGCACAGCCATTAAGTGGTATTCAGTGCTCAGCCATCAGGCTCCACGCCTGAACTTTTGGTGGCTCTGCCCTACTTACCACCTTTACTAGGAGATACAGGTGGTGGCGAGGGCTTTTGAATTGCTGGGGACAGTGACAGAAAGATAAAAATAGCAGGGGTGTTACTGAATGATCAAAATGGTAGCAAAAGATTGGCCAGTTTGGAAAAAGGAAACAGGAAAAAAAAGAAGCAGTTACTCAAAACTCAACAGGGTCTGGTCAGGGCAAGTGGGTAGCAAGAGAAAGAGCTGAAATTTAAAGAAGCAACAGGCCTTGAATGATTGGAATTGGAGATAAAAAAGAAAGCCCTAAGATTTGGAGACTGGGTTGCTGGGAAACCAATTCTGCTATTGAAGAAATGAATGAGGTCAAGAAAGGAGCTCTTTTGCACAGGGTGATAGCACTCAGGCAAAAAAATGAAGGCTTTAAATGGGTTAAATGTGCAGGAGAGGCATCACATGCTAGAAAAACAGTTCACCAGATAGTTGAAAATAAGGGGAGAGTCCAAGGGAGGGCACAGGGAGGTTTCGGGGTCATCTGCAAAGAGAATTGATGGACTGCGGATGGATGACTTCTGAAAGGAAGGAAGAGAGGGAAAGAAAGAAAGACAGAGAGAGAGACAGAAACAAAGAAACTCGTGCCTTTGAAAGTGCCCTTGGTCGAACTGAGGCAGGAGAAAGAGGATCAGGGATCCGTGAAGAAAATGTGGGAAGCAGCTAACTGGAGGAGAGAGGATAATCAAGAGAGAACAAAAGGCTGCTGAACATGTCAAATGCTTGCAAAGAAGTCAAGGGGAACAAAGAGTGGAAAGGGCAAACGATCTGACAACAGGGAAGGCCATTTGTACCCTGCACAATAAGTGGAATGGGGAGGTGAAATGCATTTGGATTAAGGACCATAGCAGAATTTGTCTAATCCCTAAATGTACAGGTGGTTCCGGGCCAAGCAGCATAGGAGCTAGTAAATATTAGTCGGTTGCTTGATACTGCATTTAGTTACACTGAACTCTCTGATCTAACACAATTTGTCTCACCGTACATTCATTCATATTTGTCCTCGTTTCTGACTGTGGAGGTATCTGATTGATCACCACCTACTGAAGACATCATTTTGGGGCCGAGTTGATAACCCCTTAAGCAGAGGTGAGGCAGAAAACCATCAGTTTTGAACCATGCTTTAAAAGTTCACAGCTGCCCAATCCTGCAGGGCCCTGGTCTTGTTCCTGGTTGTTACAAGGAAGCCAACCAATATAGCACTGCTATACACAGACCTTTTCCTTTTAGAACTCCTTTGTCATGTGAAGTCCAACTGTTATGAAAATAGCAAAAAAAAATTTCTCCTAACTTCTCGGAAATCCTCAAAATACCAAAATGTGTCATAGCTCTTCCAATGTATGCTTACCCTTTGGCGAGAATCCAAAACTTTCTTATTTCAGCACCATGGCTCCAAATTGTAAAGCATGGCATGGTTATTTTTATATAAGCTGCCAGATTTGGAATGCATTAGCTTAAAATTTTTAGGGAGGAAAAAATAAATTTGCATTTACAAATGATGACATTTTTTTATTTTAGCTTTTGGCTAGAAGCCTATTTGGTTCTTTATTGTTTTAGCCAGTTTTTCTTGGTAACAATAACTCTGTGCATGCTGATTTTAGAAAATATGTTTCCACGTAGAAAACTCAGAAGACTTAGGAGAATGTAAGCTTTTTCTGCCCCCTCCACCCCGCCCCCCAGCATAGGATATTGGCAAATGCAACTCAAAGTACAGTGTTCCCTCGCCACTTC
>PVKE010014533.1:0-34804 GCA_004027555.1 Craseonycteris thonglongyai | reverse complement strand
TTGGAGGGGGACCTGATTCTGGGAGCTGGGCACATAATGCGATGCATGGATGATGTGATGTGGAGTTGTCCATTGGGAAACTGATTGTTACCAACCAATGTCACCCCATTAAATTTAACAATAAATAAATAAAAAAAAAACAAAAAAACAAAAAAAAACAAAAAAAAACCCAAAAAAAAGTGAAAGAGATTTTTCATATCTTTGAGCCCCTGATTTAATATTGGATCTTTTTGTTACAAAATCCTCATCATACCTGTACCGATACAACTCTTCAGGTAGAAAACTCTGACAAGCTTAAGGCAGAGGGAATATGGAACCATAGTGAAAAAGGCAGATCATGTCTACAACTATAGTCTTGCAGAAAGGAATATTCATATTTTCTTTCTTTTTGTATTATATCATATTTATACATTTCAGTTAATAGTCTTGTTTTTCTCTCATTTCTCCAGATTTTTCATATAGCATATGTTGGTGCCATTGATTTTAAAGTTTGCAAAGTGGGACAGAAAGTTAAGGTCAGAGGGGACAGCAGAAGGAGAAATAGTTATCCAGGGATTGAGACTCAGATTGGAATCCAATAACTCATAAGATTTAATAATTTTTCTCCTTTCACAAAATAAATCATTCTCTTTTCTTCTTTATGAGATAGCTGAATTGTACCAGAAATGATTAATTTGTATTTTGTAGTAGCAGCTATAATTAATTTCTTAAAGCATGGATGAGAGTGTAGGTTGTTCTTAGGCATACAGGGAATGAATCCTAATGGAATTTTTTTGTAATACTTTATGGCTATCACATATTTTGAACATTCTTGCTGTACTTAGAAAGAATATAATCTTTTGTGCTCAAATTCTTACAGTAAAACCTAGAAAATCCCTCATTGTGGTTTTGATTTGCATTTTCCTAACAACTAGTGATGTTGGGCAGTTTTTCATATATCTGTTGTATGTCATCATGGAAGAAGAGTCTGTTTAGGTCTTCTGCCCATTTTTTAAAATTGGATTGTTTGTTTTTTTGCTGTTGAGTTTTATGATTTCTTTATACATTTTGAATATTAGCTCCTTATCAGAGGTGTTGGTTGCAAACACATTCTCCCATTCAGTTGGTTACTTCTTTGCTCTGTTGATGGTGCCTTTTACTGTGCAGCTCTTTAGTTTGATATAATCCCATTCATTTATTTCTGCTTTTACTTCTGTTGCCCTGAGGTCAAATCCAAAACGTCCTCTCTGAACTCAAGGTGTATAAATTTAGTACTAATGTTTTCTTTTATGCAGCTTATTATTTTGGGTCTCATGTGTAAGTCTTTCATCCATTTTGAGTTGATTTTGGTACATGGTGACAGTTTGCAGATTCATTCTTTTACACGTGGTTTTCCAATTTTCCCAGCACCATTTACCGAAGAGGCTGTCTCTTCCCCACTGTATATATTTTTGCTCCTTTGTCAAAAATTATCTGTCCATATATTTGTGGGTTTATTTCTGGGTTTTCAATTATTTTCCATTGGTCTGTGTGCCTGTTTTTCTGTCAATATCAAACTGTTCTGATTATTGTCACTTTGTATTATAGACTGAAGTCAGGGACTGTGGATGCGTCCAGTCCTGTTCTTTTTTTTTTGGAGGATTGCTTGGGCGATTGGGAGTCTTTTGTGGTTTCATATTATCTAATGGTTTTTTTTTTGGTCTATTTCTTGAAAGAATGTCTGTGGAATTTTGATGGGAATTGCGTTAAATCTGTACATTGTTTTGGGTAATATAGCCATTTTAACTATGAAAAGGTATTTCGTTTTCATGGATTAGAAGCCCACTTGTAAACTTGGTCCTATAGCACTTACAAATATTATGTCAACTTCCCAAACATCTATATCATTTTCTGTTTAATCAGTTATCTTCTGCTTATGAGCTTGAAATGCAGATTCCTGTAAGCTACACTCCAAACCTACTGCCTTTCAATATAAAATCCCATATGATGGATGGGTGAACAAAGCAGTCTTCTGCTGTATACTTCAAAGGTAAGGTATGCCACTTATAAAGTAAAATTTTTGTGGTAGTGGGCTTTTAAGATTAATAATTGTCAGCTTGATAGAGAGCCAATGCCAATAATTTTAGTTTACCTGAATAGCAAAAAAGAAAAACAAAAATAAAGAAAACAAAATAAATAAATAAATAAATAAATAAAAGCCAAAAGAAAAAGATAAACAAGACAAATAATCAAAAATATAAAACCAAAGGAGAATCCTTTCAGCAGAATAGTACATTTCCGTTTTCTCTAGTGCTCTTTCTATCTGCCCACCTACTGTTCATAATTGAAATTTTAAAATGGTGCAAGTGCTACCAAGCATATTGAATCCCTAATTGTGTTCAAAGTTGGGGTGCTTGAGTAGGAAGTAGTCAGCAGGGTGCAAACATACATCCCATGAAGAACTTTGCTAATAGCTAGTTCCTATGTATTGAGGGTCTTAATATTACTCCATGACAGGCCTGCAGGGCCTATCTGAAGGTCTCAGAGGCTTGGGTACCGCCCCCCCGCCCCCCCGCAACTCTATTGATCTGTGAAAACAGGGAGGCCAGTCAGCAGATAAGAACTTAAGACTAGCTGAAACTGGCTGAAATCAAAATGACTTTCTCAGTTACCTCCAAAAGATGCTTAAGCTTATTATAATATAATCTCCATGCCAAGTAACATACCTACCAGCACCAGGACAGTTGATAATCACTGTGACAATGGCCCGAATAATCATAAATCAACAAACAGAAAGAGCTACTACTCCTTTCCCTGGAAAACCTACTTTTCCTGTCTAAATATTTCCCTAAACCTTTTCTTCATTTCTACTATCCTATTCAGACCCCCTGTCAACCTCTAAGGGAGACATTGATTCAAGAGCCATGCTCCTGAGTTTTCATTCTCTGGCCTGCAGTAAAAACTTGTACTGTTAATACCCACTTTCAGTCTTAACATTGGCTTCATAGCACCAAACAAGAAAAAGAACCCCGTTTGGGGTTTTCGATAAGGGGAATTGTGCCTCTTGGTAACATAGCTATTCTTCAGTTTCCAATTACTCCACTTGGTTAAACAAACTATTTTAGCTGGTTGAAAAGGTGGACATTTAAGATAATTGATGGGAAGGAGAGAGCAGTTTAATAATTAACATCAGGTTGCCTCTCCCAATACTGAAAACGAATGAATCTACAAGTGAAGGTGGTTTCCCAATAATTCACACGATATTTGACAAAACCTGTCTGAACCCTCAGCTTGAAGGATATAAGGGTGATTGAATGGAGAAAGCCCTCCAAAAATGTGAAAAAGATATTGTTGCTTGAAAGATAAAAACTAGACTGAAAAATGAGAGGAGGTGAGGTGCTCTTTTATCAATTCAACTTGAAGCTTGGGAAACTCATCTATACAACTAGTTCTTTTCTCAGCTCAGGAATGATTTACTCTATTTTATCTTTGTTATTTATTAGTTTTGGTAGTTTCTTCAGGATCACATACCACTTAATATGTTGGTTCTTTGGTCTGTCTTCTTTATGATTATGATTTGTTCTTTCATGATTTTTCATCTCTATTTCTTGGGGAAAACTCTTCAATAGCTCTGCATATTATAAAATCTCTACTATGGCATCAATTATACCCTTCACTTATCAAAACATTAATTTTCATTCTTTGATTGTCCTTTGATTTGCCCTGTAATTCTTACCCTATTGATGTCTATTTTATTTCCTTTTTATAGTTGTCCTACTGCATTAACAGTCTAGATGCCCAAGGGAAGTGTGTTTTTGAGAAGGCAAAGCCAATGATAATCTCAGTAAAGAAAATTCTTTCTTCATTGTTTCTTCTCAGAGATTGGAGAAGCCATCTAACTAGAGGTTATGGGGAATCAAGGACTGTTAGTTTATATCCTCTGGGGAGCCAACTTCAGGAGGGAATTAGATATGCAAGATATTTATTAGGAGAAATGTCTATGAAAGAGAAGTAGAACAATGCTGGAGAAGTTGGAGAAAACCTTCAAACTACAATCTCATGCAGGTATGACTGCATTGGAGAAGAGACAGAAGGGAAGAGGAATAGCTAAGAACCTTAAACTGTAGCATAGTTCTAAGTAAGTTTTAGTCAAGTCAGTCAGGAGTTCTTAAGCCAAAGTTGTCTGCCAGTGGAAGAGTCCCACGTCTCACAAAAATGGACCTGCATTGGCAACCCTGTAGTGCTTGGTTGTTGGCTGGGAATAGTTTATGCTGTGAATGCAAAGTTGGATTCAGAAAAGCAGCTGCTGGGGCCTTCCATCAATTATGCTCACATACTGTAGAGCTGAGCAGCACATTTCTATGGCTGCCACAGATACTTGGTCTGAGCATGTTCTTTGTACTGTGCCAGTGGCAAGATGTCACCCCTCTGCTGGCTTTCTGCCTGGTATAGTTGTCAGGTCCATCTACCCAGTCTTACGCCTTTCAAATGCTGCCTACTCTCCCCAGCCAAATGGAGGCCCAAGAAAGATGCAATGAATTGGGCTGCCTTATCTCTTCACTTTCATAATGCTGCATCTTTCTATGAGGGTAGCATGATCTTTTTAAACCTCAAATAACCATTTCTAGGTTTCCATACTCAGTTTGTGGGCATTCTCTTAAGATTTATTCAAGATTCAGAGCAATATATCCATTTTAAGTTGCAGGCTGAATAAGATGTTTTCACAACTCTAGTTTGCTAAGACGTCTAGCATTGTGCAGGTCTAACATGAATAACATCCCAGATTACCAATTTCTTGAAGTAAAAGTGTATGTAGATCATTATTTTTCATGGAGGTGCTATTGACATTTTGGACAGTATAACTCATTTTGTGTGACTGCACAATGTTCCAAAATGATTAACATCTTTGACTCCTACTCACCAAAAGAAGCTATGCCCTCTCCAACCCACTCGCAAAGTTACAATCTTTGTAAACTTCCAAAAGCTGCCATGAGTGGGTGTGTTCTGACTTATAATTAGTGCTATTGGACAGGTTAAGCCATCCTTAAAGTTAGGAAAAGGACTTGATTGGAGTCAGTAATTTTTGGAAGACAGTTTTATAACATTAATGGGAGCGGAGATAGATATTTCCTGGAATACCAGATAAATTTTCAAGGAGGTCATCTATGTGAAGGGGATGGAAAATAAGTAGTATTGTAACTATTCAGGGTATGATTACTCAACAATGCCTCCCTAAAGGAGGCAATGGGTGAAATCTTGGCAGAAGGGAAAAATTCTTGGGCAAGTTCCCTACAAAAACTATGCTTTTATATGACCTTAGCAGTGTACAGACTAGCATCTGGATTTGTTAAACTTTTCATAATCACATTAATTTCCTCCCTAGGTGAGCTGTGAATTAGCTTTAGGTTTTTGGAACCTTGAGAGTTCATTTTGGAGGACCAGTGTCTTGCTGGAAAATTTTAAATTCCCTGAACTTTTAAGACTTTTAAATTCAGGTGCTGTATAAAATAAAAGTATCTCTAATAAATATTTGAAATTTAGTTAGGAGATTTGAGCATCTATTTTGGAGAATTGTCCTGGAAGAAAGAAAAAAGAAATTTTTTTTTAATTAAAACTAAAAAACATTCATGTTTTTCATTCATATTTACTTGGAGACCACGTATGAAAAGTTTTGACATTGAGGAACTTTCTACAAAGTTTTTATGAACAAGTAAAACAATGATATGAAATTGAGTTGTAATATTAACTATAAAGTTGACTATTGCAAATGCAGTTATACTAGGATTCTGTTATATCAGTGGTTTTATTTCTATATCCTTTGCTATATATTCAAATCTACCTTTTCTCCTTTTGCTAATCTCCTACTGGTAAATAAGTTCAGAATATTCTAGCTGTTGATAGCAAAAGTGTATAGAAAAACATCTTTTCTCAGTATTATTTGGTAAAATTAGTTTCATTATCATTAATTTGCTCATATAAAATATTGTTGGAGGGGATGCTAGGATAGTTCAGCAGGTTGAGTACTTGTCTTGCAATCACGGAGCCTGGGGAATCCTGGCCCCCAGCCTATGCAAACCCCTATGCTGAGTAGTGGTGCACAACTGGTGATGCTGGGATGGCAGCGAAGGTTCTCACCTCCCATGCTGGAGGCCCTCGGTTTGTTTCCAAGCCCATGCGGCCGCACAACCAACTGTGTAGAATGAGACTATGGTGCAACTAATGATGTACAATTATGGAGACTGCTCTGGGCCCTCCCCTCCTTCTTTTTCCTTCTTTCATTCTCTCCTTCTCTCAAACTATAAAATAAATCTTAAAAGAATCTTGAAATGCTTGATGGTGGTGGCACTAGGTATCAGCTTCAAATCTTCCCTTCTCAGTTCCTTGGCAGAATTTCAATTGTACAGGCTTCTTATTTGAGAAATGTCTCACTTCCTGGCAAATGTAAATCATTACTGAATGCAATTCCATTGATAAAGGTCACCAGGAAATCATACTCATTTCATGCATGGTTGAATGACTGCATTGCTGCTGCTGCTATTTAGAAGGGAAGGAACTGATGCTATAAGACTGTTCTTTTAAAACCTGTGCTAAGGATATCATAGTATTTTGTTCATTTCTTTCTTTTATTTATTCAAATACTGATGCTTTTGGTTTTTGAAATATTCTGTGAACTTTTGTTGTAGTATCAGAATCTGGAATTTAATTTTTTTTTTTAAGTTTTATTTATTTATTTTTGACAGAGAGAGACAGAGACAGAGACAGAGAGAGAACTGAACTGGGGGAACTCCCTAGTTCAGCATATGGTTCAGCACAGGTCGGGGCCGGGATTCGATCCTCGGTCCCCGGAGCTGCAAAGTGAGTGCTTAACCCACTGAGCCATCCCGGCTTCCCCTAGAATCTGGAATTTAAACTAAATTGTATAAACAATGTGTAGAACAACTTCTGTCTACATATCAACTTCTACTGAGAAAACATATGGCATTTCTCTGTTGTCTTTTAACATTTTAGGGCAAAACATTTTCTACTTAGCAGGGGCAGCATCTGAAGAACAATGGTTACTATAGGCTTGTTGAATTAAAACACTAGATGGTTTGGAAAAATCATTTATTTTATTTAACATAATGTAATTATAAATCTATATTACTTGAAAATTGACATGCCTTTAGCATGGCAACATTTTGAGTGTTGTAGAATGAGAAAACATATTTAAAAATGTATTTGTAAAAAATTCAATGAGAACATATATTAAAGTTGATTCTTCTGTGGTCTAATTATATTTAAAGATGTTCAGAAGGAAATATCAAAGTTGATAACTTTATGAATATTTCATAAAATAAGCACTATGCCAGTGTAATGTTGCAAGGCTAACAGTGTTTCAATAGCAAAATCTTACTGTATGTTTTAAGATAAGTGACAAATAAAAAGAGCTGAGAATTTGTCATCAAATGCAAAAATTGATCCAACTTAATATAAACAGGAAAAAAAAAAAGTTCGAGCTCTTTGTTCATAAGCCAGTGAAGATCTCAACTTTGAGTCTTCTTTTGGGAAATTATTGACCTTTTGATCTGAAAAGAACCAGAGCTTGTTAAATAATCCGCTTGCAAATTCATTACACAATTCCATCACATCAGCTCTCATACAAGAAGATGGGAAACTCTAAGAAGCAAACCAGTAGTGTGTTTGGTGAAAAATAAGGGCTCACAGGCATGCATCAATAATTACCTATGTTTCATGCTCAACTTCAAATTATGCTTTTTTATAATATTTATTTAAAGTAATATTTTAAAGTTAATATTTAACCTTACATCTTGTGGTATAAATTAATTGTATGGCCAACAAAGTTTCTTCTCAAAATCCCATTTAAATAACACAATTAATTTCCAGTCAAGATAACAGAATAGTTAAACACCCTGCTTGCCTCCTCTCATAATCATGTCAAAATGACAACTAAACTATAGAACAGTCATCATTGAGAATTGCCTGAAATCTAGCTAAGGAAAAGTCCTATAAATAAAGACACACAAGAAAAGCCACCTTTAGACTGGTAGGAGGGGTAGAGATACGGAATGGGCTGGTTCCGTAGCTGTGTATGGCAGTTAAAAATAGGGAGGAATATATTGGCTATGGAGATCCTTCTAGAGGAGTGAGGGGTCCTAGCCCAACACAATGCTCTTCAGTCCAGGTTTCTAGTGATGGGTAGAGAGAAGTTCCCATAACTTCTGGCTGTGAAAACCAGCAGAGATTGTGGCTGAGTGAGACAGAGAGTAGCTGAAAACCCAGGCATTCCTCTTAGAGTGTCCATGCACACACTTGCTAATGGACTCACTTGTTCTGAGCTCTAGCACTGAGGCAGCAACTCAAAAGGTGCCAGGGACATGTGGGGATGAACTGAATTGTTAGACCACTCCCAGACAGAAGTGCTGGTAGAATTCCCATTTCTTTGTTGAGCACTCCCCACTTCTAACTTGCACGTAGACACAGGTGGCCTCCATATCTGAGTTTTTATCAGCCTGGCTAACACCATTTTTCCACCCTGATCTTTTCTACCCTTATCCAATTTGCAGGCCCATCCAAGCTGCATTTGTATGGTCTTCCATACAAAATGCCTGTCTTGGCTCATGTTACAGACTTTCATCAAATCTCTCAAATATTCACAAAAGCTCACACAAGCAGCATCCTGCCCCAATGTTCCCTGTATCTCATGCTGAACAGTCTTAAGAATAGCACTAGTGGAAACTAGCTGGGCTTCATGTCTTGGCTTCTGGAAGCAACTCCAAATCTCGTGCAAGTGGCTGCCATCACAGATTGTTTTCTGGCTTGTGCTGGGTGAACTCAGGAAAGGCACAGGCTGCAGCTGAACTTGGCCAGTAGAGGGAGGGATCCCATGAGGCACCAGGGCCACCATGTTCAGTATCCAGCTTTAGACTAAACCATAGAAACACCTAGCTATGTCCATGTGTGATGCACGTGGAAAAAAAAAAAAAAGAAAAGACAGGTCAGACACCAGAACTCTACTAAATCAAATCTTGCTCCATAGGGTTAGCCCCTACACAATAACTCCTCCATTATTGTCATGATTAGTTCTTGTAACCGATTAGTTTGAGGATCACTTCCCTTCATTTACATGCGAACAGCAACCAAGGCTCAACTGTAATAGGAGAGCACATACAACCTACACAAAGGACACACCTAAAGTACCCAGTTCAGGTGACCAGGGAGACTGTGCCAACAGGCATCACAAGACACCTACTCTATAAGGCCAATCTAAGATTGGGAGACATAACAACCCTATCTATTACACAGCAACAAGTACAGATAGGTAGCCAAATTGGGAGACAAAAAAACATGTCCCAAATGAAAGAATAGAACAAAGCTCCAGAAAAAGAATTAAACAAAATGAATATAAGCAATCTATCAGATGCAGAGTTCAAAACAATATTTATAAGAATGCTCAATTAACCTGAGGAAAGAGTAGATAAATTCAGTAAAAACCTTAACACAGAAATCGGAAACAGGGGAAGCCGGGATGGCTCAGTGGGTTAGGCCCTCACTTTGCAGCGCCGGGGGACCGAGGATCAAATCCCGGCCCTGGCCCGTGCATACCCATGTGCTGAACTGGGGAGTTCCCCCAGTTCAGTTCTCTCTCTGTCTCTGTATCTCTCTCTCTCTCTCTCTCTCTCTGACAAAAACAATAAAAAATAAACGAGTTACTTAATTAATTAAAAAAAAAGAAATCAGAAACATAAAAATGGAAATAGAAAACGTAAAACACAGTCAGAAATAAAGAATACAATAATTGAAATAAAACATATATTAAAAGGAATCAACAGTAGATTAGATGAAACAGAATAAAATCTGTAATTTAGAGGATCAGGTATCGATAAACACCCAATCAGAGGAGCAAAAAATAAAATAAAATAAAATAAAATAAAAAATTCAAAAATAAAAATGAGGACAGTTTAAGGGGCCTCTAGATCAACATCAAGTATATCAACATTCACATCAGTGGGGTACCAGAAGGAGAACAAAAAATTAAAAACCAATTCCAAAAATAATGACAGAAAACTTTCTTAATCTGGTAAAAAAAAAAAAAGGATATACAAACCTAGGAAGCATGGAGAATCCCAAACAGGATGAACCCAAAGAGGTCCACACCAAGACACATTCTAATTAAAATGCCAAACGTTAAAGACAAAAGGAGACTCTTGAAAACAGTAAAAGAAAAGCTGTTATTTACCTACAAGGAAGTTCTGAAAAGACTGTCAGTTAATATCTCAGTAGAAACTTTGCAGGTCAGAGGGATTGGAGTGAAATATTCAGTGATGAAAAGCAAGGATCTAAAACCAAGGTTAATATCCCCAGAACAGCTATCATTTAAAATTAAAGGATAGATAAAGAGCTTCCCAGAGAAGAAGAACCTAAAGGAATTCATTATCAACCTGGTGTAACAAGAGATGTTAGAGGGACTTCTTCAAGAAGAAGAAAATAATAATAATAATAATAATAATAAGTAAATAAAATGGATAACAAAATTGTAACTACATGTTTATCAACAATTACTTTCATTGCAAATGGACTAAATGCTCCAAATAAAATAATTATAGCTGAATAGACAAGAAAACAAGTCCCTTACATATGCTGGCTATGAGAAATTCACTTCAGATTAAAAGACAAACACAGACTGTAAATGGATGGAAAAATATATTTAATGAAAACGAAAACAAGCAAACAAAAAAAGGTGGGGTAGCAATACTTATAGCAGACAAAGTAGACTTTGAAACAAAGTCTATAACAAGAGACAATGTAGGATTCAGTAATCCCACTTCTGGGTGTTTATTTGAAGAAACCCAAAACACTACTTTGGAGAGACCTGTGCATCCCTATGTTCACTGCAGCATCATTTCCGATAGCCAAGACAAGGAGGCAACATGAGTGTTCATCAGTGGATGAATGGATAAAGAATATGTGGTGCATATGTAAAAGGGGATATTACTCAGCCATAAAAATGTATGAACTCTTACCATCTGCAACAACATGGACAGTGCAACAGCAACCCTTCCTCACTTCTCAGTGTGTTATACCTCTCCACATCTTTAAAACCTGACTTTGCATGAGTGGCATAGGGCCTGAATGCAAGCTAATATTACTTTATTTTTGAAGAAAGCTGCACAAAAGTTGGCCAGCACAGCATCATCTACTGATGTAGATCCCAAACCATCCACATCCACTTCTCCTGATCCTGTCCTAGCTACACCATCCCATCCTGATGATCCTAATGCAATGTCTACCCAGTAGACTCTCTACCACTACTATATGTATTCAAACAGTGTACTATATGCATGCTCGATGAATGTATATAGAATCCTACCAAACAAGAAGCCCAAGCATTGTACAGAGAATGCTATTGCATGACATGGTCAACTAATGTACATAGAAGACTACATGTCATATGCCCAGCAAGTATACGTAGAACCCTCCCTGTGACATGCCCAATA
Organism: Craseonycteris thonglongyai; assembly: GCA_004027555.1. NCBI lineage: Eukaryota > Metazoa > Chordata > Mammalia > Chiroptera > Craseonycteridae > Craseonycteris > Craseonycteris thonglongyai. Next base: position 23,351 of record PVKE010014533.1, on the reverse strand, counting down.
CTTTGACATGAAAACTGACATTGATATTTTTTATCTTAACCCATTTCCCATTTGCCATGAGAATAACCACTGGTGGTACTTGTGGCTGCAGTGTTTATCCCAAAATAACTCGTGTGTTATAGTCCTAACCTTTAAAAATTTTATTAAATACTAATCATATACATTTCTATTACATTAAAATTAGAGACAAGTTCTGTTTAGAATTAACCCCAAGAACGGTTCTTATATTTTCTTTTCACATTGAAAACTAGTCAATTGCTTCAGCCTCAAAGAGTGTGTTATATAAAATTAAATGTATACTGGTAGCAAGCTGCATTTTTATTTTTTTTCTAAATAGGAAAAGCATTTAAAAATTACTGTTGGAAATAACTCTTACATAGAAAAAAAAGAATCTTGCTAGAAGTTAGTTAATCTAGTCCTTCATTCACAGATACCCAATTAGCAGTATCTATTATAGCAGAACTGAAGGCCCAAGTTACATAAACAAGCACTATGCAGACCCTGGAGAAATGAATAAGTCACACATTGGGAGATACTTAAAAAAAAATCTTCTTACTCTCTTTGGAGCTATAAAAGAAGATATGGTATTTTTAAAAAATGGACTGCTAGAGGAGAGAGGACAATATAAGACCAAGGAAAAAATTGTAGAAATAAAGAATATGTGATTATCAAAGAAAAAAATCAACAGAACACTTAACAATAAAAGTCAATAAAAATTTAAAAGTCTACAAGAAAGAAAAAAGGGCAACATAGTCACTTCAGCAACATTACAATCACAACAGTAGAGTACAATGTCTTCAACATTTTTCAAGAAAATTATTTTGAATTAGCATTGTATATCCAGTTGAAGTAGCAATTACAAACACAAAACAAAGACATTTCTGCATCAAAGACCTAAGAAAACTTATTTTCTGTGCACTTCTTTACTGAAAAAATTATTGAGGATATATCCTAAGAATATTAGAATAGAATCCAAGAAGAAAGTACAAAGATATAGAAATACAAGAGGAGGTTAATGAAAATAAAGCTTAGGAGATAAGGTATACAGTATCTTAGGTATACAGTAGGCTTAGATAGCAATTGTTAAAAATACAAAGTGAAATTGTATTAATTTTAATAGACTATATGATTAAAACTGAATCAACTTAGTGATAAAGGCAAAGAACTTTTTAATAGGCAGAAAGCTAAACAATGTAACTTCAGGAAAACCCCAAAACTGAATATTTGGTGGTCATAATTCTGAAAAAAATAAAATAAGTTTTATAAACCTTACTGTAGAAACCCATGGTATAAAGCTAACAGAAATTGGGAAATGGAGGAGTAAGTGAGAAGTGGAGTCACTAATTTTCTCTTTTATGGTGGGGAGAGAAGACCTACTTTCTAAAGTTGATGGTTCATTAGAGAATTTGGATTATATCATTTAATACCCCAAATATAGAAGGTGATTTAAACATAATATAACTTGCCAAAACTGATCAAGCACAATGAGGAGAGGTATCAAAAATGTGGATAAGCTAGGTTTTTATATTTCAAAATAAAAGTGAATAGATTTTAATTTAAAAATTGTTTATTTTTTATTTTTTAATTTTTTTTAATTTATTTTTTAATTTAAGTATATTTAGTATACAATTTTATATTGGCTATATAAGTTTCACATATATATTATAATGATTAAATATTTTTATAGCTTACAATGTGATCATCTCCTAATTCTAGTAACCATCTGTCACCATGCAAACTTATCACAGTATTATTGACTCTATGCCCCTTTTCACTTACCTCCCCCTACCCACTTCCTCCCTCCTGAAGATTTTAATAGGTATTGACGAGCCTAAAATACATAAGTAAAATATATGGTATTTGCAGAGAAAACGTTGAAGATGTATACCTTCAGGGAAAAAAATTAGAAGAATAGAAAAATTTTGTAGCTTTCTATTTGATTTGTAGAACACACACACACACGTATGCACACTCATATATTATGTGCATTTATTTCTTACTGTAAAAGTCAGAGTCCTGTTATGAAATAAAGGCATATTCAAACTAAATAACCTACCGTATTTTCCGGCATATAAGACGACCGGGCGTATAAGACGACCCCCTAATTTTACAGTTAAAACATAGGTTTAGGCCTATATTCGCTGTATAAGACTACAGCCTCGGAAGTGGGGGGTAGTCTTATACAGCGAATATAGGCCTAAACCTATGTTTTAACTGTAAAATTAGGGGGTCGTCTTATATGCCTGGTCGTCTTATACGCCGGAAAATACGGGTATGATGCATAAAGGTGTTGTACCCTGACTTAGTAACAGTAAGGAGCTATTTTACTTCCTCAATCTAAAGGAGAATGAGAGGCAGTAGTCACCACAACTGAAAAGATTAGCTGTCTGAGAGGGTAGTCTCTGAGAAAGAAACATAGTCAATTAACGATGAAGTAGATGGGAATTAAAATACCAGGGGAATAAATACCCTGACTTAATTCTCCTTCCATTGTTATCTTGCTGGTACCTATCATTGGCTAACTGGTCATAAGCCAGAGGCCAATGGAGCCTGTTGATGCAATTCATACAATCCATAGGAGCATAAAATAACAAGATGTACAAGGCTAAAAATACATCTAGAGGGAAAAGTAAAGATATTCAACACATTTATATTACATTTTATTAAACATGGAAATAATGTCATAATGTGTCATATTCATACAGAAAAAAATAGTCTTGAAAAGTGTCCATTCATCATACTAGTGGTATTTTATTCTGACTGTAGCTTAATTATCTGGCAACTTGAGAATTTGAGTGAAAGCACTTTTTTTGAGCTGTTCAGGAAACAATTATGGAAGAGTGGACAAGTGGTCCTTGAAAGGTAACACAGTCGTAAAGCGTGTGTTACTTTAATCCAAGGAGGAGCTTGGTTCTGTGGGGAAATTGGAAATGTGTAAGATATATGCATTAGAATCACTGCAAGGATAAAGAAAATAGAATACTTAGCTCCCTGAGAGCTACTGGTTGCAGTCTGCCTCTGAAAACAAAGGAAGGTTCCTAAAATGAGGAAAAAGAAAACAAAACAAAACAGAAATAGTCTCCAGGCAGTAGGATGTAGATCTTGGTCACAGGAATTCCGCCAGAGAACTCAAAATCTGAAGGCCTAGCTGATGCCTTCAGCTTTTGGCTGATGTGCACAAGTACACAAACATCAGTTATAGAATTGAACAAGTACTGCCTAAAATTTAAAATCTGCTTTTGAGGCTATGGGTGCAGAAGGAATTAAAATCCCATAGGATTTTACTGACAGCAAGTATCAGTGAGTCAGTTATTATTTCAGGCAGTTAGGAAAAACAAAACAAAACACTGTAATTATTTAATTCACATTTCTTTTTAGTATTTGTAACAATCTGTAAATAAAAAAATAAATATGTTTAAATGCATTGTTTGCTATTACTTTGACATGTTGGAGTTAAATAATCTGTTTATCTGTGTAGCTGGGTGAATTTGGTGTTCTGAACACCTCAGAACAACAATTTTCTTGCCATCTCTGTGTATAAACCTGAATTGATGAAAGTGTGCACTTGATTAGCAAATGTGTAGCTCTGCTGTGTTTTTATGTTTGCCTTGTTTTAAAAGTAGGCCAATGAATGCCTAGTTATATAAAATTGTACAACTGAATATAGTAGTAACTCTAGTAGGGCTACTCCATGGTCAGCACAATCCCAGATAGTGGGGTAGGCGCATCCATGCATGGTGTGCATACTCTCACCCCTGTGTGGATAAATGTGTGACATGTTTCATCATACCATGAAGGACTAGAATTTTTTCAATGCTTTTTTTTTTTTTTGGTATGTTTAAATATTTGTGTTTTCCCAGATGAATTGAAAATCATAACATTATTAAGTCATTCAACACAGATTTATTGAATAAATATTTACTCACAAGTATGAATACTATGTGGAAAGAAGTGGTCTAGTGCTTGAGATACTTCAGTGAATAAAACAAATGAAGATCTCTGACCTGTTTACATTCAAGTGGTGAGAGTGAGCAAATAAATCATAAATACAGTATGTCAGAAGGTAATATATGCTAAAGAAAAGGTCAAAAGTAGAGCACAGTTAGGAAGACTGGAAATCCTGGCAGTAGGGAACAGAATGTAGTATTAAAATGGTAGTATGAAAATGGAGTAGTGAGACTTCATTGAAATGGGGAAACTGAACAAAGACATTAGGAAAGTGATAAAATTAGCCTCGTGGCTATAGGAGAAGAAAACATCTTAGGCAGAACTAGTAAACAGTGCAAAGACTGAAAGACAGGCGTAAAACTTTAAAAAATTTAATTTCTTTTGTCAAAAGGATCATTCTAGTTTTTCTGTTAAGAAGGAAATGTGGTAAAGCAAGGTTAGGAGCCAGGAAACCGGTTAAGAAGTGATTACAATAATCCAAAACAGAGAGCTTGAGAACTTGGGTTAATTTAAAAGAAATATTGATAGCTAAGGGAAAAATATTCTAAAAGAAAGCTTGTCCATGTATCAGTTGAGTTGATCAGGTCTAATAAGAAGGAAGGATATGGCATCGGCTCATTTTCAGCTAATGTTGACTGCCTTGACTAGCGCTTATAAAATAAAAATGGAAATTTAAATGGCTCTCCAGCATTCAAACCAAGAGAATAAATGGTGGCTGTTTTTCACTAGAGTTCTTTTTTTAAGGTGATAAAAACTTCTAATTAGTAGAGTCTTTTTAGCAGTTTGCTGAGCTCTCTTTTTTGTTTCATTTTTATTTTTGAGTTTTCCTTTTTGTCACTGCTTTGATGTAGACATGTGCAACTTGCTAGTGTGTTGTGAGTAGGCAAAATAGGCCCTCAATTGTTGCAGTATAATATTCTGACTTCACATGAATCCCTCTGCAATGCATAGGATACTTTGTACTCTACAACAGAAAATAAACATTGTTTATTAGCTTTCAGAGATTTTTATAAAAATCTAGGGAACATTAATTCACAAAGACACTGTTTTAAAAAAAATTAACTATGTAAGTCATGTACTCTGACCCAAATTTAATCAAACTCTGAAAGTAAAGAGGAAAAACTTCCACTAAATAATAACTTTCTCAAATAATTTTGAATCAAATGATAAATCATCTCAAGGATTTCAGAATATTTAGAAAATAATGGGAATATTCACAGTAGTAATAAAGACTTAAAGTCCATGGCCTGGAGAAGCCGGAATGGCTCAGTGGGTTAAGTGCTCACTTTGCAGCACCGGGGACCAAGGATCAAATCCCAGCCCCGGCCCATGCGGACCCATGTGCTGAACTGGGGTCACTCCCCCTCTCTCTGTCAAAAAAAAAAAAAAAAAAAAAAAAAAGACTGTGGCCAAGCTGTATGTAAAAGAAAATTTATAAATATAAAAGTCTTCCCATTAAAAGACAATGGATATAAATAAATTATAATAGTGACTCAAGATTATATTAAAAGATAAAATAAAATCTTTGTGAAACAAGAGGAAGAAAAAAAGAAATTAGTTCTACAAATTAAATTAAAAAAATGTTTTTGAAAAAAGAACTGAATTCTGAAGTGAATTGTTTGAAAAGACAAATGAAGCACATCTGCCATTGAATATTCTAACTAAATTAAAAAAAAAATGTGTATTGGGGAAGCTGGGATGGCTCAGTGGATTAAGTGCTCACTTTGCAGCGCTGGGGACTGAGGATTGAATCCCAGCCCTGGCCCATGCGAACCCATGTGCTAAACTGGGGAGTTCCCCAGTTCAGTTCTCTCTCTGTCTCTGTCTCTGTCTCTGTCTCTGTCTCTCTCTCTCTCTCTCTCTGTCAAAATCAATTTAAAAAAAAAAGAAGCACAGTTGCTGATATTTAAAAAAAAAAGGTGTATTGTGGGGTGATAATGTACAGAAACCACAAAATTAGAAAGAAATTATAATAACAAATAATGATAAAGTAAATAATTATATAAACATGTATTTTATAATTAGGCTAACATTTTTCAAAATCTGTATGACATAAATATTTTTTAATAGCATAGAAATAATTTTTAATAAAAACCCTGAAGCAACCAATGATTATGAAAGTAATTTAAAAAGCTGCCAAATAACTAGTCTCCTACTCCCCAAAGTGCCAGGCTGACATATTTCATGGGGAAGTAATTCATATTCTATTGAAAATAAAACACAAAATATAGAAAGAAAGAACTTGTCCAAATTCTTTTACAGGAGATGGTATAGCAGTTAAGATAAAGCCTAATAATAATAATAAAACCACATTGGTATCATCTTTAACTATTGCTGAATAATCCATTGAAATATAAAATACTGAGTAATAAACTTAATTAACAAGCCCAACCACAATACTTCACCAAAATCACAACACTTCACTGAGAGATATAAAATAAGAATTATGTAAAAAGAGAGACAATTTATACATATCTATGGGATTGCTCACCATAGAAGAAATGTTATCTCCTTTTTTTAAAGATTTATTGTTTTTGACAGAGACAGAGAGAGACAGAAGGGGGAGGGCCCAGAGCAGTCTTCATAGTTGTATGTCATGAGTTGTTGACTGGGTTTCGTTCCACATAGGTGGGCGGGGGCTGCGCAGGGTGGAAACTGGGCTGTGGGCCTCCTACATAGGAGGCACATCCCCTCAAGCCAGGGGCCCAACAGGGGTGGGAGCAAGAACCCAACTAGGGTCTTCCCACATTGGAAGCACACCCCAGTTCAGCACTGGCGGGGCTGGGGCCGGGGCTGTGGCCAGGATTTGATCCTCAGCTCCTGGGCTGCAAAGGAGTTCTTAACCCACTGAGCCATCCCAGCTTCCCATTAGCTCTTCTTAAGTGACATATTTTGTTATAAGAAGTAGAGTAATTTTTAAAAATTTACCCCAAATCACTATAAGAATATTTATATTAATAAATGCATGAGAATTATCAAAATATTTGTAAAAGAATTAAAATAGGTAAAGATTAGCTTTATAAGCATACTATTGGTGCCAAAGCAAAGAAGTGGATCAGTGAATCTGAATTAAAAATAAAAAATACAGAAAAAATAAAATTTATATTTGTATAAACTACTATGTAAAGCAGATGGCATTTAAAATTAGTGGTTAAAGAATGAATTATTCAATAAATGGTGACAATGTTGCCAGTTTTGTATTTTGGGAGAGCACACAATTACATCCTATTCTTTCTATTTATTGCCTTTAAATATATTTGAAATTTAATATATATTTAGTTATATAATAAAAACAAATTAAAAATCCTTTGTTTATATTCTATAAAGAGAAAAATTAATAGGTTTTTCAACATTAATATAAAAATTTCCATATAGGTAACAGATGTATAAAGTAGAGTAAGGTATATCACAATTCTGAAAAAAGTATTTGCTCCATATTTGATAATCAGATCATTTACAGGTACATTGTATTCTAATAGTTGTAATAATTTATCTCCTAATCCCTTCCACATCCTTGGAGTAGAATTCCCTAACCAGATACTCTGGAAGTCTGGTGTGTTATACTGGATTTACTGGTGGCCTGACATATTGATCACTCAAGGTACTGGGCAGGGTGTGGAGTAACTGGCAGCATAAAGGGTTCCTTATTTTACCCCAGTGTGCCATGAGTTGTTAGGGACCATCCAGGTTAACAAAGAAAACTCCATTTCTAAGAACTTTGACTTCCCCAAAAGAGCACCAGTTATCAGAAGTCACATACATCCCCTGCAGTTAGGCCTGGAGCTAAAGATAACTTTCTGCTCAGTGACATTTCCGGTATGACTCCTGCCCCTCCCTCGCTTAAACTACTTGCTAGAGTCCGCCAATCCTCCGCCAATCCTAAACTGCCACTTATCCCAACCAATCACCTTTTGACATATACCCCGCCAAACAGATAGCCCTGCCCTCCTTTGTCCCTACTGCATATATATCGCTGTAACCGAAATAAAATTTGGAGGCTTGATCAGAATCCTGTCTTGCCTCCATTTCTTCGTGCCTCCTGTCTCTTGTCCTCCATAGGATCCCCCTCACGCCGCGTTGTCGTGCCCCGCTGGAAGGGGCACAATGAGTATGGTGATTTCTATGCATGACGTGATGTGAAAAACATTGGGGAACACTGTAAGATTAAAGAAAATTGTTTGCTCACAGACTGGGTTATATAGCTTTAAGAAACATACAATCTCAAATTGAAAAAAGATGAAAATAAATAACAAGATATCCAGTGTTCATGAATTGAAAGAAATAATATTGCTAAAATGTCCATATTGCCTAAAGTGATCTATAGATTCTGCTGATTCCATGCAATCTCTATCAAAATTCCAATGGCATCCTCACATAAATAGAAAAAATTACTAAAATTTATGTGAAAACAACAAAAAAGTGAATAGCAAAGCAATTTTTAGCAAACAAAATGAAATTGAAAGAATAACACTACCTGATTTTAAAATATACTATAAAGCTATAGTAATAAAAATTCATATAGCATAAAAAAATAAAACAAACAACAAACAAACAAACAAAACCCAAAACAGACATACACAGCAACGCAACAGAAAAAACAGCCTAGAACTAAATCTATATATTTATGGTCAATTAATCTTTTGACAGAGTTTCCAAGAACACAATGGATATAAGACAGTCTCTTCACTAATTGTTCTTGGGAAAACTGTTTATTTGCATGTAGAAGAAAAAAATTGGAGCCTTATCTCACTCTACATACAAAAATCAACTCAAAAATGGCCTAGGGACGTGAGTTAAGACCTGAAAGCATAAAACTTCTGGAAGAATGCATGAGTGAAAAACAAAGCTCATTGACATTTATATTGACAATGATTTTTAAAATATGACACCAAAAAACACAGGCAACATAAGCAAATATAGACAAATGGGATTGTATCAAAATAAAAAGCTTCTACAAAGCAAACAACAGATTAAAGAGACAACTTATAGAATGGAAGAAAATATTTGTAAGCCATTCATCTCTAAGAGGTTAATGTCTAAAATTTATAAGAAACTCAAACAGCTCAATAAAGATAATAAATGACCTGAATAAAAAAAAAGAACAAATAACTTGAATAGACATTTCTCCAAAGAAAATGTACAAATAACCAACAAAGAAATGACAAGATGCTCAACATCACTAATCATCAAGGAAATAAAAATCAAAACCACAATGAGCTATCACTTCACACCTGTTAAGATGGTTATTATCAAAAAGGCAAAGGATAAAAAGTGTTGGCAAGGATGTAGAGAAAGGAAACCTTTGTGTGCTGTTGGTAGGAATACAAGTTAGTAAAGCCATTATGGAAAATGGTATAGAGGATCCTCCAAAAATATATAGATAAATAAATAAACAAACAAACAAACAAACTAAACTATCATATGACCCAGCAATTTCACTTCTGGGTATATATCCAATGGAAACAAATACCGGTAATAATCTTGAAGTTTTATCTGCTCTTTCATGTTCCTTTTAGCATTATTTCACAATGGTCAAGATATGAAATCAAACTATGTGCCCATTGATGGGTGAATAAATAAAGAAAATGTGATGTATTTATTAATACAGATGACCAGTTGTTTGCAAATAAAATTTTCTTAGAACACAGCTCTATCTTTTTATTTCTTATCTTCACCTGCTTTTGTGCTATAATGGTAGAGAGTAAATTGTTGAGACGGATTGCATGGACTACAAAGCTTACAACATTTACTATCTGACCCTTTACAGAAAGTAGTTGCCAACCTCTGATATAAACCAAAATGTTGTGACTATTCATGATGGTGGTATTTCAGATGATGAAAAAATTTTAATTTTTGCATGTGTATGAGACCATTATATAGTGTCTGACAGAAATAATGCCCCTTTTAAGTAGTATAGTAACTACTAAGTTAAGTAGTATAGTATTAAGTAGTATAGTATGTTGTTTTAGTAGTCTTAGTAACCTTTGTGTTCCAGGGTCCCTAAAGTAAAATGGCCCACTGACTGACAAGGGAATGGTGAGTGAGAGCAGTGTAGCTGTGCTGTCAAAATGTTCCTTTGTTACATGAGGAATTTGTAATAAAAGATTTGATATAGACTACCAACTCATGAAAAGGGGAGTTACTTCTGCCGGATCCTGTATATGTGAAAGGGTTACTTGGATAATTACTTTTAAAATGGAAAAAATTGACTAGCTAAGTTCTATAAATTTAAAATGAAAAAGACTAAGCTGAAATTTAATTTTAGTAGAACTAAAAATAAAAATTCTGTTTGCTTTTGTGAATATAATAATGCACAGTAGACATGTATCTTGGAGTTGTACAGCTCAAAGTGTCACGTAAACAGTGACAACAATAAAAACGGTAGTTTCAGCTGTATATGTTTAATTATAGTAGTATATGCAAAGAATTAATGGAAATGCTGAGTCATTGAGGAGTAGAAAGTTCATTATCTCAGGTGTACTTAAATATTTTTGTTTTTGTGTGTCATACTTAGATTGTTCTGATTTTTTTTGTTGTTTTTTTGTTGGTAGGCAGAGGTCTCTGAAATCAAGCTGTTTTTGAGATTACTTTATAGAAGCTCTCTTTTTGAAGAGATTAGAATCCTACCCAGAAAATGAAACATGTAAGATGGCAACTTGAAAAATTTTATATTACAACACTGCCTGGCAAGAAAAAAAATGAATACCGGCCAAAGATAGCATCTGGTTGGTTTGGACTAGATAATACCTGTTAGTTACATCAACTGCTTTTGCTCCAAATCCTTTCTAAGTGATTTTACAATATTTTCTTAAATTCCTAAGGGAGGTTCTCAAATGGGAAGATGGACTGACAGACTTATATTCCACATGGTTGTTATAGTTCTTATTATGAACAATGGTAGTCAAATTCTGACAATTTCTCATGACTTTTGACATAGTTAATTCATTTTTCTGAGGGTTCTGAGTTTCCAGAATTGAGGAAGGGCAGATCAATTCCTGGATTCAGAGTTAATCTTAAATTTACTCATAAGTCTTTTCTGAACATTAAGACACAATCAGTGCAGTGTGGTGACACTGTTGTCACTCAGAATGTAAAATTAAGGTTACCTTACTGGAGTTAAATTCATTAGTTTAACACCTAGTTGGGGGAGGTTTTCAGCACCCACCAGAAACCTCTGGCATGCCAACTTGCTTTTACTACAATCAGTGGATACAATTCATGTAAATAATGACTGTAGCTACAGAAAAGAGTGGAAAGTATAGAAAAATGGAATTTAGAGGAAAAAATATATAGTCATTTGTATTCAGAGTTGGACTGAGGAAGAGATGCTGAATTTCATGGATATGAATAATACCATTATTCATTATTGTTGGACTATGAGATTTTATTTCTAAGTCACCTGTGGAGGTGTAGCGCCTTGGCATAGGATATTGGGAATGATTATAGACTTCCAGGCTCACTGAGAAAGCACGCTTTATTGATTAGCGATACTGCTAGGGTTTGGGGAGAGGTAGTATTAAACATGTATTTGCCAACTTTACATGGATGTTAAATTTGCAGTAGGTTAAAAAGAATTTTCATGGACAAGGAAACTCTGTATCTGTCATGACTAGCCCCTCTCCCTGACTCTTTTTTTTTTTCTGTTTTTCTTAGCTCCACAAGTAATAGCATGGTGACTAATTTAGGCTTTTCACATACCAAATTACTTGAAAAAGTTATATTCCAGAAAAAAGATATGAGGATTCTGTTCTCCAGAACCGATTATATACCACCCTCTCCTCTCAAATTAAGGAATTGATGTAATCAAAGTATTATATTCACTGCTGTCCAGTTTAGACAAGTGGAAAAGCTTTTTTGTTTTTGTTTTTTTTAATCCCACCATCCAGTCCCTGCTCTGATTGCTTGGAGGTGTGGGTGTATTTCCTTCAGGGTGAGGAAGAGGAACCTAGGGGCTAAAAGACTCTTAACTTCTCCCCTTTACCAAGGGCCATTGTTTCCCTATCTCTTCCTATTCTGTTTGTGCCATCGCTTTTTTCTCTTTCCTGATCTAAATCTTGTTGTTTCTAATCATCTGCAAGCCTTTATTTGAGACTGTGTAAGACTGACCAGTGGCTTCTGAAAGAGAAGAGTTTGCCACCCTCAAATATGCCTCTTTGGAATATTATTTTAAAGAAATACAAAACTCAGGAAGAGACTTTGACCATCCCCCTACCTGCCTAAAATAATTTAGATAGAAGACTCCAGCAAGGGAGATATCATCATAGATTACTATAGTTTAATATGTTTAATATGAACTAAGTTAGGTGGGATAGACAGGGAGACACTTGGCATGGGCCCTTTTGACGAAAGTCCTCTCAGTGTCCCATTGTTAAAAATGGACCAGCAAACATATGTTTACCAAACATCTGCATTTCTATCTCCATGTGAATTGCCTTCCTCCCCTTTGATGTCCCAACCACTACCCCTCTTTTTCCTTAGCTCAAGATGGCATATAAGCCTCAACTGTCCAGTGTGTCCTCAGGATCCATATTCATATGGAACCCTCCTATGTACCTACAAAATTTGGTTATTTTCTCCTGTTAATCTCTCTTTTGTCATTTAATTATTTGACCAGCTAGAAGAACTAAAAGGGCAAAGGGGAAAACATTTTTTTTTTCTTCCTTAAGTCTTACAGTCTGTGTTGGTACTTACCAGTAAATTCTTTTTCTCAGCGTAGGTTAGAGAGGAAAAGGCCACTGGGGTGCAAGAGAGAATTTGATAACTCCAGAGATGCAAGGGGGATCATATACAAAACACATTTAACAATAAAAATCTATTAAACTTGCAGTTCCCAAACTATGCACCAAGGCATTCCAAGTCCCAGAGAAAATATTACAATGCGGAGTGAAGCACGTCAATACTTGCCAGACTCCTATGTCAAACAGCACAGAAACTACGCAACTGAAATAATGATCAATTTCAATATTAGGTAGTGTTCTATTTCTTTCAAAGGAATCACGTCTTTCTGAAGGTATTTTATTTGTTTGTTTGTTTTTGTGGATACAGCAATAAAAATCTAGCCCTGTGAGGAAATCAACATGGGATGGGAAATGAGGGTGGTAGCAACCGATGTGATTCCAAGATTTGACAAGTTGTTTAGTACCTGGTAGGTGCACACATTTTGTCAGTAAGTAACTATGGGTATATACAAATGAAATAAAAGTGTTATTTTTCTTTTAATTTATGTCTATTGGTTTTTCTTTCAAATTTTGTGTGTAATATTTTTTCAACTATTAAGTTGCTAAGACGTGGATACTGCTTAAATTGTTCAGACCTAACTTCTTAATACATAGAACTACTTTTGTCCTAGGCCCTTCCAGGAAACAACTGTTGAGACACGAAGGGTACTTTGAAACAAGAAAGTTTGGGGATGTCTGCATCACGCTGTCTACTGCATTTCTACTATTATTTTTTGCGTGAACTTGTCTAGATATAGTCTTTTAGCATTTTAGCAGGCTAACTCTGTACAAAGGTGAATCTCTGGAGCATGGGAAGTTTAGTAGTGTCCTTTAGGGTCCACCCTGTCCAGCTGCCCATGGTAGTGCTAGGCACGGTAGCTAATTCTCTTTCAGAAGAAACCTACCATGATCTATAGCACCCAGACCAGCATGCACCCGATAAATATTTTTTATTTTAATTCCATAGACAAGTGAGGTCACTGAAAGTAACAAAAAAACACAAATTCATTGATAGTCAATAGTTTAGTAGTTACCTATGGGAAAGTGGGGAGGGGGTAGGAGAGTGAGGAGAGTAGGGAAGGGGTATCAAATATATAGTGATGGAAAGAGAACTGACTCTGGGTGGTGAGCACATAATGCAATACATAGATGATGTAATGTAGAATTGTATTCCTGGAACCTATGTAATTTTTAGTAATGAATGTCACTGTAATAAATTTAATAATTAAAAAAATAAAATTAAAAAAGGAAATACTTTTTGGAAGATACATATTTATTAAATAAAAGATAAGTTACTTATTATAGAAAAAAAAGATTAGGATATATGTGGTCAGTACATTTTTCTTTATAATAAAGACTCTTTAATCTTTCTTGTATTTTCTCCTTGTCACTCTACTAATTGGAGAGAGGAAAGGGACATTGTTCCCTCTTCATGTTTGTTCTTCCCTTTATATTGTTTCCTTGGGATTAAAATATGCCCTTGCCTGCATCTAAGGCCAGTTTAGGTGCCAGAAGCATTTTATTATGCAAAACTGGGTAGGATTTTATAGACAGATTAGGTTCTTCCCTTCATTTTATTTTATTTTTTTTTAGAAAGACCCTCCCAGAGTTAAGTGATTTGCTCATGGCCACTTGCATTCCTACTTTTGCAACTGCTACATACACATAATTCTGATTTTCAGTCTGATACTTATTCAGTTACACTGCCATTGGTTTCTCAGTGAAATTTAAGCCTATTTCAGAGTTTTAAAAATTCTTGCAGTTGATCAGCCATAGTTTCTTTCCTTCAATTTGAAGCAGCTTATTGCTTCATTTTTTAGGGGAAGCCACTATTTCATCCTGAAGATGGTTCTTTTGTAATAGCAGGCTAACTAACTTTTCTTTTTGGTTTAGGAAGTGGTTGGGAAAGAGGGGTGCTATGCTCTATAAATATAAATGGTTATCTCCTACTGAAAAAGCTATAGCATATCACATCTGATATTTTCCGTGACTTTGCATATAGATAGTATGAATTAGAAAATGCACTTTTTCTGAACTCTACAGCTGTTCATAAAATTGTCACAGAAATTTGCATTTAAAATATACATATAGGGAACTTGCACACATTTATGGAGCTCTCTGGAATCCTTAAGAGGTAAAATTTAATACCTGCTGGCAAATACTCCTCAGTTATATGCTTGGGAAAGAATGAAAAACTGATACATGTGAGCCTTATTTAATTTGGGCCTCATGAGCTTTAATAATGAAGTGGACAGAACCTTGAATTTGATGGATGATATCTCTATTTAAAAATGGGGTAAAATTATACTTTTTTATGATAATATAACAGAGCTAATATAGTGTCACTGGATTAAGCCTATTTTTATGATATCAAACTAATATAATGATCAAAGTTTAAATAAGTCAGCATTTATTAAAATAAAATTTAAACAGCATAAGGTAAAATTGTTCAAGAAAAGAGTTATTTAAATAAAATATCTACATTTTAATTAGCTTTTGTAGGCAGTGAAGTTTTACACAAGTAAAATTTATTGAAATGATTATTATTCTAAGCTGGGTTTAATTCTACCTACATGGTTAGTTTTTGCTAATAAATTTATTTTTATGCTACTAAAGTAGTGCAACTTTAGTGAGGGATATGGAAAATACCAAAAATTCTAAAATGATAAATTAATACTCTTGAAATTCTACCATCTGAAGACAATTACCATTAACATTTTGTGTATCTTTTTTAGATAAGGTTTTCAGTGAGAATTTTAACTTCTGCCACTTTATTATTAAAAAGTATAGTATACTATATTGAATCAGTGAGCCATGGTTAAATCTTTTTGGGGCATTTAGGAGGATTCAGTTTTTCTGTTTGGCTAGATGCTAAACACATCTATACTTGTTCATCTGCATACCTTTCTCATTATTTACTTAGGATAAATTCCCAAAAGTAGATTTTTTAGATTAAAATGTTTGCGTATTACTAAATCTTACACTAAACATTTCTGTACTAATTTCTAAAAAGGCCGTATCAAATGTATCAGACACACAATCTTCCTTTACATGACCTAAATTCTGAATTCTTAGTCACATCTTTTGTCAATATGATAGGGGAAAAAATAAAAGAGAATCATAATGTTTACTTTGCATTTTAAATTACTTATGCTTTCCATTTTTTCTATGTTATTCAAATGTTTTAAAGATTCAATACATATAGAGATTGCTATTACAATATCCATGAGCTGAGAATATATAAGTGTTAATGACTTTTTAAATTTTGGTTATAGTTATACATGTATATGTGACTGTGTCTGTGTATATGTGCTTCTGTATAAAATAAAATTTTACATATAATGTCGAATTAACTCCCCCAACCCCATTTTTCTACTTTCATCCCCAGAAACAACCATTTATTATAAGCTTGTTATATGTCACTGGAGTTCATTATTTTGTTCCAGGTGGTTTTATTTTTCCCACGTTAATTTTTAAATAATGAATGTGTATTTAGACATGTCTAAGTTTTACTAGGTTTTCCCTTTTTTCTTTTACGCTATTGCTTTTTGTATTAATTACCCCTATTTTTTATTAAGTTAGAGTTCATCCTTACAAAATTCTTTTAGGGAGGAAGAGCTAAGTTAGAAAATGGACTTTAGTCTCAAGGCTGAATGATAAGGATGACTTGGAGAGTTTAGGGTTGTTTTCACTTTGTTTTATCCCTGAGCAGCAAGCAGTCAGTGCAAATATAAATGGGCTAAGATTCTAAGCTGATGGCTAGAGCACCCAATTTTCTTCTTTATATCTCATATAGGCCTTCCAAAAATTCAGTGGTCTTAACAGCCTGTGTAGAATAAAATGTACTCCAGGCAGAAAAAGCATACTTTTTTTAATACTAATAATTATCAGCACTGCCATCCCCCCCTCTTTTAATGGCAGAAAAAGAATAGAACTTAATTTTTTTAATACTAAAAATTATCAACATCTTCTTTTTAATGACACTAAGTTTCCATAGGAAATGTCATGAATTTTTCTACCGCTTACCAATTTTCTTTCTTTTTTTTTTTTTTTTTTTTTCTGTATTTCCTTGCCTCTCGTTTTTGTTTCCTCTGTTGGAACTTCTAAAGCTGTACTTAGTGTCCTTAACTTTTATTTTCCTCCATGACTTTTTCCTATATCACACCATTCTGGGAGAATTTTTCAGCCCTACCTTTCATTTTCATAATTTTTTTTCATATGTACAGGTTGAGTTACTTTATCTTTGAGATGATTTCATTAGTGCTTCATTAATCATACATTTTTATTGCCAAGATCTCTTTAGTTTCTACTTTGTAATTTCTTCTTGTGCTGTGTATATGCTGTTTCTCTTAAACTTATGAGTTTCTTTTTAAAATTATACTTATTTTAAAGTCTTTTGCTTGCTTTCTTAAGTTAGCTGTTTTCTCAGTTTCTATTGTTATCGATTTGTCAGTCTAGGTGTTATTCTTCTTGATGACTTGTCTACAATATTTGGTACTTGATTATATTTAGGGTTCCCAGCTAGCCTAACTGTGATTTTGTTATTTGATTACAGTGATCCGCCTCCAATAAGGAGAAGTTAGGGAAAGGATAATTGGGAGGCTTCCCATTCACACTACTTTTCCCATGCTGTGTAACAAATTAACACAAAGTAAATAGCCTGAAAAAATACCCACTTATTATCTTATAGTTTGGAGGTCAGAAATCCAGGTGGCCTTGATCAGGTTTTGTGCTCAGGGTCTCAAGTCTGAAACCAAAGTCACCTGGGTTGGGCTCTTACCTATTGGCTCAGGGTAAGAATCTGCTTCAAGTTCATTCATGTTGCTTGCTGTAACCACCACTTCTTTTTGGCTATAGGTCTGAACTTCCTGTTTCCTTGCTGGTTGTCAGTCTACAGCAGACTGGCACAGACTTTTTCTTTTATTTATTTTTTATTTTTTATTGGTTTTGACAGAGAGAGAGTGAGAGAGATACAGAGACAGAGAGAGAACTGAACTGGGGGAACTCCCCAGCCCAGCATATGGGTCTGCACAGACCCGGGCGCTGCAAAGTGAGCGCCTAACCCACTACCCCGACACAAACTTTTTCAAGGCCAGGGCTCCTCCTCTTGGTCCATTAGCTATTTGTTTTATTATTCAGGTGGTCACCCAAAAATCGCTTAGCGGTCCACCGGTGGACTGCAATTGATGTCTTGCCCAGCCCTGGTCTATAGGCTAGAGATTGTGTGTGTTTCACATGACCCCCTTCATCTTCTAGAAAGGTGAGTGGAGTCTTGCTCACTCTTAGTATCTCTCTAGCTTGCCCTTATCTTACCAACTAGGAAATGGTTTCAGATTTTTTTAAGGGCTGGTGTAATTATACTGGGTCCCCTCTAGATAGTCCGGGATAATGTCCCTCTTTTAAGGTCAACTCTGCTATGACACATAATGCAGTCATAGGAATAATATCTTGTATTCATGGGTGCTGGTGATTAGGGTGTGGAATATTGGGTAGTGGGCATTTTTAGAATTTCTAGCAACAAGGACACAACCCTATCTCTTCATCTCAAGCAATCATAGATTTTTTTATTGCCATCAGATGCAGATGATTCTGCTTGCTGTTTTTTGAAACAAGATAGGAGATGGCTGATGGATCTTCACACAGTTGTATTAATACATGTATAATCAAACTTAAAGCTAGATTGCTTTAAGAACCAGCCCTGCTTTCCAGTATATCTAAGCTTGATAAATTCTGGAGGACTGTCCTACCATTTTTAGTTGTCCCTTTCTATGAAAGTTCTGGACTTTAGTTTTTCCTCTTTCAAATTAATCCCATATGTCTTCTGTCTCTGAGGAAGTCATCATAAATTTTTGCCCACTAAGGATATTCTTACCCCCAACATTCATTACAACATCTCTTTTCATGTCTTTCTATGCAATTGAGTACTTCTGTCTCAGGGATTTATCTGACTTCTCACAAGCATTTGACAGAGTTCATCATCTCTTCTCCTTGGAATATTGTTGCCTTTCACCTTTCATCTTCCTGGTCATCTTTTTCAATTTCTCTTGCAGTCTTCACCTTTACTGAAATTCTAAATGTTGGAGCTCCTGTCTCCACCTGATATATCTTGTGTTGTTTTCATTCTCTCCTTAGTAACTAGATTCCATTGCTTTAAACACTAAGTCTATCTTGATTACTTAGACAGCTAAATTTCTACTCCATACCTCTTCCTTATGTTTGAGACATATAAGTCAGTTCTCTATTTTTTAGGTATTACAAAACTAATATGTGAAAAAGCATATCTCTTATTCCTCAACTCCACACTTCTATTCCAGTAATTTTTATTTTACTAGTGGCATCACCAACTACCGCAATGGTCAAAAAGAACACATGATGCATCTTTTACCCCCTTACCTGGTACATCTGAAATATCACTAGGTAATGTTAATTTCATATCAAATTATAAACTGTGCCCATTTACATCTCTCACCTAGACTAATGAACAAGTCTCATCAAGTACCCTTACTTCCACTCTTGCTTCACTTTTGTCCATTTCCCAAGCAGTACCCAGCACGATACTAAGATTCATAGCATGTAAACTCAGCCATCCGCTCAACATTCTAATGGTTTCCTGTTGCACTCAGATGAAAAGTTTCTACTTTTTCCTCAAGGTCTAATAATGCATTCTTTATCTAATTCCTGTCTAACTCTCCAATTTCACTGTTCCATTCTACTATTGTATAGCCACATGGTCTTGTTCAGCCTTTGCTCATCTGTTTCTATACCTACAAGGACCTTTCCTTGCCTTTTCAAATCTGCATGATTCATAATTGCCCTTCACAGGTCCCACTTAAATTTTATTTCACCAGAGAGGACATTTCTGTCTTCCTGTCTCACAATCTCTCACGTCTTGTCTCCCATGTCTCTCGTTTCCTTATCTATCCAATTTTTTTCTTTTTATTAATTATTTAGTTAATGTATGTTTCAACCACCAAGCTCTAAACTTCATGGGGCAGAGGTCATTACCGGCTTGCTCATCACTGTATCTCCAAAGTCTACTACAGTACCTCTGTAGAGTATGTTTTGGGGAGATATTTGCTGAGTGACTAAGTAGATGATTGATTGAGCAATGAATGATGAAAGTACCTATTAAAATAATATTGTTGTCAATTCCCATTGGCATTTCCACCAATTTTTCTTTTACATATGTCAGAAATACATAATTTCATGAATGATTTTACTTTTTGTGCTGTTTCTTTTGTTAGGACATTGACAATCCTCACTTTTTTAAATAAGCGTTTTGTTTGAGCTCAACTTTATTTGAAAATTTTATTTCTACCTTTACTTTTTTTTATTTTTTATTTTTTTAAATATTTTATTTTTATTTTATTTTATTTTTGACAGAAAGAGAGAGAGATACAGAGACAGAGACAGAGAGAGAACTGAATTGTGGGAACTCCCCAGTTCAGCATGTGGGTCCGCCTGGGCCGGAGCCAGGATTCGATCCTTGGTCCTCAGGGCTTCAAAGAGAGCTCTTAACCCACTGAGCCATCCCGGCTTTCCCTCTACCTTTACTTTAATTAATATTTCTCTGATAATTTTTGTCTCTTGCGTTTTATTATATTAAATAGTAGCATATGCTTGAATATGCTATTTCCATCCAACATTTCGTTATTGATATTTAGGAAAGAAGCTTGGCCTGTTCGTATTTTTGTCATTAATGCTGTGCTTGGCTCCTTGCAGCGTTTTATTTTCCATTTTGGTTATTTTTCCTCCTAATTATTTGCAAATGGGTTCTATTGGGTGCTGAATAAATCTTTTGGTTTTTTTCTTTACTTCTTATTCCAACCTAGGTACCTTGCCTAAGGATAAGGAATAGTGGTAGTCTTGATATAAGTAGGGAAAAGTGGTGGAAGCTTTTCACACAGGAAAGTCAGTGCAAAGCAACACACAAGGGCAGGACTATGTCTCCGTTTGGTTCTTCATGTGTCTCCGGTACCTATCATCAGTCTCTGGTACAGGTTGGAAGCCATAAGTCACTGTGGACTGAATGAAAGGATAAAATCACTTCTTTTATCTTTTCCTGTGCCTGGAAGTATGGCCTAGAGCAACCTTGTTCAACTCACAGCCCTCTAGCTGCATGCAGCCCAAGACACCTTTGAATGTGGCCCAATGCAAATTCATAAACTGTATTAAAACATTATGAGATTTTTGCAATTATATTTTATCTTATTTTTAGCTCATCAGCCATCATTATTGTTAGTGTATTTTATGTGTGGTCTAAGACAATTCTTCTTCCAATGTGGCCCAGGGAAGCCAAAAGGTGGACTCCCCTGGCCTAGAGCATCTCAGTCCTAAGCACTGAGGGCCAATATCCTGTTATTATCTCAAACTGTGCTTTTCTTTTCTCTGGTAAGTTTCACAAAGGAGATACATACATGAGAAAAAACAAAGAAGCAAATTAATATTATATTATTAAGTAGAATATTAACCCCAAACTCCAGTTTCTATCTTTAATATATTATGTGCAACTAAGTGACTCTTGGTGCTGCTCCTTTATCTCCTTCCCTCAACATAAAAAATGCACTAAATCACACCTCAGCCTTTCTCACTTTGAAGAGAGAAGATATTGACTGAATGCACATCCATCAGCATGAAATAAAAATTTCAAGGTCCTTGGTTTCTTTCAATATAATTTTATGTCACCCTGAGCTTTCTCTAGTTTTTAACAAGAATATTTACATCTGACTTTAAATTTTGTGATTTTTCTCTTTTTCTTTTTAATTCCCATCCCAAAGCATTGTTCATCATACTTTCATTTTCTAAGCAATGTCTGCTGTATCTGCAAGATGAGAAATGGAGGGAAGTAGAGGATAGGGAACAAGTGACATTCTTCAAGCTGCTACTTTTTCTTGGAGGTGTTGCTGAATGCATTCTAGGCTGACATGAACTTGATGCTCCCCTTATCTATCTTCCTAATATAGTGGATTCACAGTCCCCTGAACCAGTCTGGGTCTGGTGGTGAAGCTGACTTTTAGAATGTTTGAATTAAAAAGCAACACAATAACACTAAGCAACCTATATAGATGCGGCTCTTCCTTCACACTTCTTTTTTAATTTTTATTAAGCCATAATTTTCAGGTCCACTAAATGAAACAAACTTGCAACATGGTCTGCATGAATGCAAAATAAGTCATCTACAGCAAGTGATAAGAACACTGGGCAAAAGGCATACACTGGGGAAAAAAATCAAACCATACATTGTAAAATACTTTACCAAGAACTGCTATATCCCCCATCCATTTGCTGGAAGTCAACAGGAACCTCTAGTTTTTTGTGTTCATGTCAAATATCATATAAGAGCATCATAATGCAAAGGAGAAAAAAAAAGGAAGAAAAAGAAAAGAAACAAAGGAAACAAAAAAATACTTCAAGTTCTCCTCCTTTTCCCCAAACCATAGAGAGAAGAAGGAAGGTTTCATTCTTACAAGGACTTTCTAGTGGCATCATAATGTAAAAATATACCTCCTCATTCTGAACATCTATCTCCTTGAATCTTTCAACTGCATAATTGTGAAGCAGTAGTGCCTTTCATTTTAAACATGTTTAACAAATCCCTGCACAATTTTAATTCATAAATAAAATGACATGGGTGACAAGATAAAACATACAAATTTTTGAAAGTATGTCAATGCTTTAAATCCAAACTCTATTATAATTAAAATATATTTAGTTGAAGACGTACATAAAATATACTTCACATCTTAGTTTTCCAATGTTGTCTAAATTATCTCCCGGTGACCTAGAAATAATGAGAAAAAAGTGTGAAGGGATTTTAGAATTATTTATTTGAAGGACAGAAAGGTCTATAGCCATCTATTATACAGGATGTTGACTGCTGCACTGGGGGGAGAACCAGACTTCAAATATAAAAAGGTGCCTTTCTAAAGTTAGTATGCAGATAACTCAGCAAAAGAGATTTATGGAAAAAGTAATGAGCAAAGATCAATGCATTACCAGTTAATTTATAAATCAGTCCCTACAGAGTCTGAGAGCACAAGAGGCCTAGCTTCATTCACAAGATTATAATGCTCGTGGTTACTGGAAGGAAATTTAAAACCATATTTTAACCATTCATTTTTGTTTATCACGTAGAGAAAAGATTTAGATGTTCAGTCGAGATTGGGAGGAAAAGCACTTCAGGAGAATTCCATGACAAGCCAACATTTTGATGACGTGTTTTCTGCCACTGAAGCTGTAGGATTAATGTCTCCTGGCACCAGGGCAAAATTTAATCTCCCTGCAGTGCAGGAGTGCCTCAGTGGTTTCTCTCCCACATTGTGCTTTACAGGAAAAGGGCTTTCCTTCATGACAACTGTGTAGTTAGTAGTCTGTCAACACATTCTTCATATTAACTTCTATTATACACTTTTAGGCATGGCTCTTTTATCTTCACCTCCGCCATGGTTATATCACTGTGACAAGTTGACTGGTGATAAAATGGAAGAATTCGAGATTGCATTACTATTTTCTTGATTCCCCTTTGGGGGTCATTGACAATAACAGAGCTGTTTGCCCTGAAGAGAAATGATGATCCTGCTCTTCACCATGCTATGAAGGAACGAAGCCGAGGGCACAGATGAGGCTGGCCTTTAGAGTTCCTTTCCTCTCTGTGAGGTCCAGTGCTTCCGATGAGCATTCCCTTGC
>PVKE010014532.1:20290-34905 GCA_004027555.1 Craseonycteris thonglongyai | reverse complement strand
GTCAGCTCAGCTCTTTGTTTGACATGCAGGGATCCTTCTCTCTCGCGCATCCACATGAAACAACGCTCCTTTCCGCCATGTGGCTGCCGACATGGTTGTATTTTTTCATTTTTATTTTTTGATGAATATTTTGGGAAAACCCGCGAAGCACTGAAGCCGCAAAACATGAAGCGCGAAGTGGCGAGGGAACACTGTATATACAAATATTGAATTATTATATTGTCCACCTGAAACTCATATGATGTTATATGTCGATTATACTTCAATCAAAAATAAATATATTAAAAAAAAAGAAATAACCTGGTGAAGGTCACTCTCCTATTTAATCATCACAGTCATGCCACGAAGGGGCACAAGTATTCTCTCTCAGAAATGCAGAACCTGAGACAGAGAAATGCATGCCTGTCTGCCTGTGGCCACACAATCAGTGAGCTTTCTCATTCGTGACCTGCTCTCTAAACCCTGTGCTCCCCTACTTTCAGGGGAGCCCTATTTTAAGGGCTTGCATTCACTGTCACATTTGTTGTTAAAGTAGAACCCTGTAGCAAAAGTCATGGGAGCACCTTTCAAAGCTCATTACGTTTTAAGCAGCCTGAGGTCACTGAATAGCATTTCCCAGGTTTAACTTCCACTGTCTCTGGCAGCGACCTTCTGTTCAGTTCTCTCCTCTCTTTCTGGAAGCAAACAGCATTCCTTCCGCTTTCTCAACCTCCCCACTGTCCTTTCCATGCTTTTAGTCGACTCTAGATGTGTCACATTCTAAGCAGGTAAAGTCACATCTTGCAACTCAACTCTTATGCCCCATATGCTCAGGATGAGGGGTTCCCAGGCTGTGGGGCTTGACTTTAGACATCCTTGTTTTTGTTGAGCCTTTTCTTTGAAATATATGAATAATGCCAATGTCTAGGATTAAATATAGAGTCATTGTACCCATTAGAAACGTTTCCACGACTGAAGGCTGTGCATGAAGACACTCCCATGGATACGAAGGAGGTTCAGGTCAGCAATTAGAGCTACCAACCAGGACATCTCTTTTTCACTTGGATGTTGGTATCACGTCACCACTCCCTCCCTGTGACCAAGGATGTCCCCTTGACATCTAGCTAAGTGGAAGCAGTGGGAGGCTGAGATCTAAGGGAAGGGAGAGCCCAGGAAGAGCTCTGATTGTGGGGACAGCACCGTAGTGTTCTTTCATCTATCATCTTGTCCATTGGTCCCTCAACATGCACTGAGGGCCTGCCCTGTGCTGCAAAGGGAAGAAGCCAACATGGAGCTTCCCTACACAAGATGCCCTTTAATCCAATGAAAATCGTGGCTTCCATGCATGTCTTAAAGCAGGAATTGAAAGTCTAAAAGTAGGAGGGATGGGTCTCGAATATGCAGCCTCCACAACTAGGTGTGAGTCAGAGTTGAGTTCTTCTTTGTTCTTGAGCCCTGTTTTCATCAGTTTTTTTTCCCTCTGTTCCTTTGTAGTGTCAAGACATCTTGAGGAAGGAAAGGCAAATCTTGATGCTTTTCTCTTTTTTTTTGTTAGCAATCTGGAACCATTCTGGCCCATCTGAGATGTAGAGAGTTTTCTTCCACATTCACTTCTTTTCTGCTTCATGTTTAGGCTTAAATGTTTAAAGTAGACAAGGGATGTAAAAGAAATGTCTAAGCTACCAAGTATTATAAAAATATAAGGCATAAATATTATCCTGGTTACTTTTAGGGCCCTGAGTTGGAATGAATATGAAATGAATTAGGAGCAAAGTTACTTCTTTGATCTCCTTTTTAGCCACTTCCAATAAAGCTTGTGTCCCCTTTCCAACCCGCTCTGGAACCTTCAGTTTCTGTGATCCGAGCCCATGTAGAATGACCATAGCTCAAAAGCACCATTTGAATCCGACAGCACTCCTATTGATTTTAATAACAATGATGATGATCATACTGGCTAGTCAACATAATAAGATTTTTAAAAACATTGATGATATCACCCAACATAGACAGGCATTTTTATTACTTTTTATTCATAATCCCTAATCCTAATAGGAAAGAATATGCCATCAATCAAGGGCAGAAGTTATCTACCAAATCTGAGATATTTAATAGCCAGCATCAATCCTGCTCAATCTCCACTGCTAGCCCAATCTGTCCCCTAGGGAGCATTTGGGAAATACAGGCCTTAGATTGGGCCCCTGGGGTAACCACTATATCTAAGTGGGTCCCTCCTTTCTGGGTTTAAAGCTCCATAGGTTAGTCTCCTCTGACCCAGCTGCAGTTTATTTATGCCCTCCTTTCATCTTGGTCAGGTGATATTTTCAGGCTTTTATGGAAGGTTCCACTTCCCTTTGCATTAGTGGCTTTATTACAGTTCTAGAACAACACTCTAAATGAGCACAGGAAGTGGACTCTGTCCACACAGCACTGATCGATGTGGACATGAAGTCACCAGATCAGTGTGGATAGAAGTAGAGCAGCAGCAACACAGAGGAGCCCTGCACTTATCAAAGACTAAGTGCTTTGGGTTTCACTAAAGGGCAGACTCTGAGTGTGCCCCCCCCCACCCCGCCCCCGTTATTAGTGGTTCTGAAAAGATAACACACAGCTTAGCCTGCCTTTTGGCAACATTCCTTTGTTTTAGCCCATGCCTATCTCAGCCTGGCTGTAAACTACTACTGAGTTAATGTGGCTAACTTTGAATTCAGTCTCTCTCCCTTTCTCTCTCCCCACCGTCTCCTAAATAACTCATTGGACTTTGAAACTGGAACACAAGTTTTTCATCATCTCATTACAAAATCTACTCCATTGTGACTAATTTTTAAAACCACAGGGCAGATACGCATTTATCAAAGACTTCAGTGCAGTAGCGATTGCCTGTGTGTCTCACTCCCTGATTTCACCCTGCGTCTCGAATACACACCTTCCCCTCCAGTTTGAAGTGGAGATCACTGTGGGAGGCACTGCACAGAGGATTGCTTCGCCCCCTGCCTTCCTCACTCCTCGTTCCCAAGTGCACGGCGGCCCAAACAAGAACAGAATGACACCGCGGGGTCTGTGAGAGCATCCGGGCTTCTCCACTCTTGTGGGCTCAGCAGCGGCGGAGAAGCTCTTCCGCCACCAAATCCATTTGGCTCTATTTAGGAACTAAGTACAGGAAGGTAGTTATTGTACAAGATTAGTTTCCTGTAGGCCATAAATTGGCAGTAGCAGAAAAATACAGGATGAATTTATTAGCGTGCAAGGTCAGCTGAAAGGAAGACAAGGCTAGGCGATTGTGCTGTTCTCTTTCATTTAACCCACCTCCCAAACCTCAGCCAGGCTGGAAAAAAAACCTTTTAACTACTTAATTACTTCTTAATAGTTTTAAGCAAATTCAAAAGACTGCGTTGCTAAGTGCCTGGAGGTCAGAGCTGCCTGGAATATGTCAGGAATGCCAGCTTGGACTGGAGTTTTTGAAACCTGATTAGAAGCCCCTACAATCTAAGGCTTTGTGAGGTTGTTGGGTATTTTTGTTGGGTTTTTTTTTCCCTTTCACCCACCCCCCTCCCTTATTTGGTGTTGATTGGCTAGGTATTTACTTTGAAGCTAGAATCTTACTTTTGGGAATAAAAGCGCCGCTTCTAACAGTTAAAAAAAAAATCGATTAAGTCTAAAATATCATTGTTTTCAACCAGAGATACGATTATGTGAAAAATGCCCCTGCAGATACTTGTCTTGATAGAACTGGGAAAAGTCATGTTTAACAAAAAAAGAAAGAAAGAAGGTGAATGCTTTTTTGAAAACACATAGCTACAGGTAGCCACCGAGGTGGGATACACTCATTTATAAAGACGTACGTATTTAAGGGAGAACCTTCGTTACTTGAGCCTTGCTCATGTTAGAAACATAACCCTGCTGCTTTTTTTTTCTTTTGATATTTTTCCGAATGGCTTAAAACTGTCAGGTAAAAATTAGGCCCCACTGGTATGAGATGCAGTATTTGGATCCGGTTTTCAACTGCTTTGGCTTGAAAGGTTGTAATTCACATTTTAATTATACCCAAGAACTACAGAGAATTATGGGAGACCCTTGGTCTCCTTTACTCTGCGGCCCTGAGCGTCACACCGCTGAGCCTATGCACTCCCTTTATATTACTCCTCTGCATCACAATGCAGGCAGAAGGGCAGGGGTGGAGGAAGAGGACAGAATGGCTCATTCCTCACCACCCACCCCTTCCTAGCAGAAGCGAGCCTTTTGGGGAATATGCTTTCCTGCATCTTCCGGAACTGCAGTGCTTGACATAGCAAAACGGCATGGTGAGCAATATCTTCGCATAGACAGGGCACAATTAACGTTTACTGAATGAGTGTATCCTCCCAGGGCTTTGGGGCCCGCTGTCCCCTGGCGCAGCACCAGTTTGGGCCTAGGAGCCTTGAGGTTTGCGATCCCTGTTGCCCTGAAGTGTTGAGAATAGACAGAAAGCATCCAGTTTAGAGATTCAGACAGGCAACCCTCTAAGTCGGGCTGCTGTTACTGACTGCCCAAGGAACTGTAGTGTTTCTTTAGTGTGTCCATTTGTCCACGCTACACGGTCTTTCATTTAAGAGGCTTCATCGAATTCTCTTCTAAGGACAGAGCTTAAGAAGATGTTCTAGCAGTCCTCCATGGCATCCTTCCCCAGTAGCCAGGTGAAGGCCCTGCTGGGGGACAGGGACAGCACTGTCCCTACATCCTAGGATTTGTTGAAAGATGAGGAGGAGCGTGGCTGGGCTTTCCACCTTGTTTGCTCTACCGAGGAGAAGATCTGGGAGATCTTCTAGCACCAACAGTTCAGGGTCCAACTGGCATCAACTGGAAACTCAGGTCAACTTCTGCTGACATTTCCTGAGCCGTTTATCACAAAATAAATCCAAAAACGGAGGAAGTCTCCATCCTAAAATGTACCAGAGAGAGCCTTCAAAAGGCCACCTGAGACCGAACACTAGCTGGCAGTTTCTTCACTGACTCAATGGAATGAGTCTCCTCGCAGCCCACAGCCATGGTTTCCTCAATGGTGACAGCTTTTCCTTCCAATGTTGTTCTGAAGGAGATCTCAGCCAATCTTGTAAACCTCAATCCAACAAATATTTAGACCTAAATAACAACCACAGGCCCAACTCTGTGTTCTCTGCTCTGCATGAGACAATTGAAAGAAGACAATTCTAAGACAGAGCTCCTGGAGTCCCTTGTTCAGGCGTCCTCAGAGACATGCTTAGTTACTCATTCTGCTCATACAGAAAAAACAAAACGAACGAACGAACGTGGTTCTAAATAGGAGGACGTGTGACATTCACAGCCAGACACCTTCGTAGCAGACTTCCGAAATGACTCTTTGGTGGACTGAGTGGGGATGATGGAGGACAAGTTGAACAGCACACAGCCCTCTCTTCTCTTCTTTCCTCATCCCTGCTCTGGGCAGTGCCCACGAGAGCAGTGTAGCCAGATGCAGCCCTGTTCTGGGGTGGAAGATGGGAGAATGTTTGCTCCTCTAAGCGCACGGAGAATCCTAGCCTGAACAGTCTGTGATGACGCACGTTCTCACTAGTGGCTGATGTGACCTATGGAGTCAGCTGGAGCACATGCACTGGCTTTAACTCAACTGTCTCTTCTTACCCAACACTCCCCCTCCTCTCTCCCCACTCAGCCCAATGTCCATATCTGCTAGGATGTTGCATCAAGTCAGTCCTTTTGAGTCCCTAGTCATGTCAACATGAAAGCCCCACATCCATACACGGGTTGTTAAATGCTTGGACCCCACCAGATACTCAGCCCACTACTGTGAACTGAGGAGGCCTGGGGAACGGAAAGGAAGAAACACAATCTTCTGGGCCACCAAGTTCTTTCTGGGGCTTCCGCTCTGAGTCTTGAAAGGCTATGAGAAACAAAAGCTTGATTTTCTTCACTCTTCCATGCCCCCCCACACACTGTGGCTGGCTCTCAACTAGGGAAAATTAGATGCTGCCTGATGATGGGAGTGATCAGTGCCTTTCTCATTGGTAAGTTCAGAAAATCCTGTGTTTCCCCAGCCCAGAGAGTGCATCTCAGGGAAAACCTGAAAATAGCAAGTCCTGACCAGCAGCAGTCACCTATCGTAAGGACGTAGCCAAAGCCACTCTCAAGCCAACAGAATAGAGCCCAGGCAGGACAGAAACAGCAGTGTAACATTATTGAGGAAATAAACATATCACTAAAGAAATACAGGGGTATTTATGGATGACATTTCAGACATTACTGTGCTAGGATTAGTACATTAAAAAATAGTGTACTGCATCAGTATATTAAAAAGACATTTTATATATTTTTATTTATATATTTATTTTTGACTGACAAAGAGAGAGAGAGAGGAGATACAGAGACAGAGACAGAGACAGAGAGAGAACTGAACTGGGGGAGCTCCCAGTTCAGCATGTGGTTCCGCACGGGCCAGGGCCGGGATTCGATCCCTGGTCCCCGGCGCTGCAAAGTGAGCGCTCAACCCACTGAGCCATCCCGGCTTCCCCAAAAAGACATTTTATAAAAAGAAAGAAACAAAATGTAGTATATTGTACCATAGAATATTGCTCAATCATAAAAAAAATGAATGGATTATTGATACACCCTACAACATGGATGAACCTTGAAATATTACGTTAAGTGAAAGAAGCCAGACACAAAAGGCCACACAGTGCATGATTCCATTTATTTGAAATATACAGAATGCCCAAATTAAGAGAGATAAAAATTAGATTAGTAGTTTCTTGGGGCAGAAGGTAGAGAGAAATGGGGGTTGACAAATGGATATGGACTTTGTCGGGGTGGGGGTGTGTGACATGAATATTCTGGAAATTGGGTAGTGGTGATGGTTACAAAGCTTAGTGAACATGCTAAAAACAATTGACTTGTAAACTTTAAAAGGATTGATCTTATAATATATGAATTATATTTCAAAAGAAATAAAATATAGTAATTAAGAAACAATGGCAGATGATAACAGATATGACTTTACTTAACCATTATACCTTCGCACAAGGCTTTAACATTACACCACGTTTATGCAATAGTCTATTCTGAAGCAAAGGTCACTGGGATTTGGACGACTACTCAATGTTACAATGGAACTTTCTGGAGGACCTGGTTTACTCAGTTTCCTGGCTAGTTAACATGTCTTTTTTGAGTGTTGGTTTTAATGAACCTGGAGTGAAACAAAGAGGCATCTAGAAGGAACTGCAAACTTAGCCAAGACCGTAGTTGTTTGAATAACTTTGGCCTGGAAACCACGCATGCTTGTAAATTTCATAACAAATCCCCAACTCAATGAAATGTGTTTTCAGTTAACTAGTGTCAGGGGATTTTCATTTTGCTATCTATAGGAGACGGCTTCCTTGCCAGCGTGAGCTGGATTTGTAGGCAAACTGATTTCCCAACCTAGGTATGCTGACTTTGTGTTCCATTGTGCACACTTCCCGTGCCCTGATGGCAAAAGAGACCCCTGGCTCAGATCCCCAATTTCCACATCAGTAAATGTTGAGTAAGAAATTATATTTCTTAATTGCTTAGACACCAAGGACAGATAAACAGGGGAAATGGCACAGTGTCCATATAACCACAGATCATGAAGACATGAAATGGGCCTAAAGAAAATAAGAATATGAATAGATAACAGAGACTTCATTTTCCTCCAACTCTCAGGCATTTCAATAGGTCTTCCCTTTCTTGTGGACTCCACTCTATGAATACAGGTAAAAGAGACAAAAATTCAGTTCCCAGGACTACAATTCTGTCAGAAGTCACCCAGTTTCCTCGTTTTCATGTTATTATTTATAGAAATGTCTCTTCGATCTTGCCCTTATGATCCATACAGACCCTCCTCTTTGCCTTCTGACCTTTCTTCCCCACCTTCTCACCTCAGCACAGGTAACAGATTGTGGCTCACCCGCAAGCATTGCCCTGTGGACCCTTCAAGTGCCCCTTAGGGAGGCTAATCCTCAACACTCTTGTCCACCAAAGGAAATAAACAAATGGATACCTTCCACATCCTGTTGACTGTAATCACAGAAATTATCCAATGTGGTAACACTTGAAAGAAGGAGCAGAATGAAGGCTGATGAAGGGTTCTGCTTGTTCCTTGGTTGGTTGATTGGTTGGTTGGTTAGTTGCTTGCTTGCTTGCTTGCTTGCTTGCTTGCTTGCTTGCTTGCTTAGTTGATTGGTTGGTCAGTTGGTCAATTGATCTCCATCTGAATGGTCTCTGACTGATTCGTTTCTCCCTCCCCTAGATTCTGGGACCTAGAAAAAATGTCTGCCACACAGTAGAAATATAGCACACATGGGCTGAATAAACAAATGAAAATTGACACATTTTATAGCTTAAACTTGAGACTTATGTAAAATTAAGTTGTAGACCCCAGAGCTCCTTAAATGTTAAGAACTGTGCTTTCCAATCCCAATGCTTCCACAAGGATGGTGTGCCCGTATGTGAGTCGGGAGACCTGGGCTTGAATCCTGGCTGCCACTGATGGTCTGCTTGCCTCAGCAGGAACTTCCCCACTCTAAAGCTGAAGCTCTTGGTTTCTACGGTACAAGATTAAATAGAGGTGAACAGTCAGACAAGTGAAGGCAGCAGCTAACAAGGGATTCCAAGAGTGGGTGTGCAAAGTTGAAATGCAAGCAAAAGGACAAAGGGGTGAGTTCGTCCTGTCAAGAGGGTCGTGTGCATTTCCCATGCTCTATAGCAATGATCTGTTCATAAATCACCGCCTCCCAAGAAATACTGAGTCTTATTCATATATGGCACACATGGCACACAGTAGACACACTGAGTAGCTGCTCAAGTGAGTTTAGCTTCTAATATCATTTGAAGAAGAGTATAGTCTGAGTCAGAGCTCTCACGATCAATCATCTCATGTTTAAAATAACATGTTTATTTGGTAAAATTGTTTCAAGAGTATCTGACAGGGCAAAATTGAAGTTGTGTCTCCTTATTATTTCAGTATAAAAATAGAGTTAATAAAAATCACATAATTTATAATCAGACTATAGTTCTACATCTGGGACTCTCAGACATCTCCAGATTATTTCCCGAAGACTCATGACATTTAGTAAAAAAGAATATTAACAATCCAATTCCATAGAATCCTAATACATGATTAAAAGTAAAGAGGAGGGAAACTGGGATGGCTCAGCGGGTTGAGCGCTCACTTTATAGCTCCGAAGCCCAGGGATCGAATCCTAGCCCTGGCCTAGGCGGACCCACATGCTGAACTGGGGTGCGCCCCCAGTTCAGTTCTTGCCAGGGCCTATGTGGGAGGCTCCTGGCCCAGTTCCTGTCCTGCGCAGCCCCGTGCCCACCTGTGGAGTGAAACTATATGGAAAACTAAAGTTGTCAACTATGGAGACTGCTCTGGGCCTTCCCCCTTCACTCTGTCTCTCTCTGTCTTTCTGTCAAAAAAATAAATAAATAAACAATAAAAATAAATCTTAAAAAAAGTAAAGAGGAATGTTTTGCAATATTAAAACACACACATACACACACTAAAGGTATACACAATGAACATATTTTGTTCACAGTGGGAATAATAACTTCACATTTTTTGTAAAATTGGAAGCAAAATTTGTTAGGTTTATTTTTTTTTTTAATTTTGAAAAGTGATTTTTGTTCATGTTATTAAACTCTATATGATGATAATAACTACAAATGCTTATGCATGTCAAATGCTGGTGTAGTTGAATTTTCTTACTGAAGGTACCCCCACCCCAAACAGTGTGGCCACTGTTATCATCCTTGATTGACAGGTGATGAAATACATATAACAAGCTGGTGGGTTTCAGGATTGGAATTTAAGTCAAACATTCTGGTTCTAATACCATCA
The DNA here is from genome assembly GCA_004027555.1 of Craseonycteris thonglongyai. NCBI lineage: Eukaryota > Metazoa > Chordata > Mammalia > Chiroptera > Craseonycteridae > Craseonycteris > Craseonycteris thonglongyai. Next base: position 25,058 of record PVKE010014532.1, on the reverse strand, counting down.
ATCTTGCCTTTAACTTAACCACTGTTCCAATAATCCCAAGACAGATGTCAGGGATGGCAACTCAGAGGAAGGTTATTTTTTCTCACACATTTAAGTATATTGAGCCTTTAATGCATGGAACAGAGAAGACACCAAACCTAACCTACATTACCGTAGTGGGGGCCAGTATAGATTCTCGTTCTAACCTGAGCTTCATCAGTTAGGAACTGGGTGACCTTGGCCAAATTATCTGCCACCCTATCTTAGTGGCCTCTGTAACATGGGGATAATATGAGTGTTTATATCAGTGTGCTCTGAAGAGTAAATTTGTTAGATGCTCAGAAAAGTGCCTGGCGTATAATAAAGGCTCATTAACAATAAATTAGCATGGTGATTTGGGGCTGGAACAAGGATGAACATGGGAAAAAAGCAACCTTAGCAAAGGCAGCTACATACATGACATGAATATAGCACCACACACATCAAATATTGGCAAATCTGGAGTGAGAGACCTGGATTATGAGAATGAGAAGCTTAGACTTGAAGCCAAGGTTTTGCCTAGGGAGCATGATGATCTGTGTTGCATTCAGGAAATTGGACTTGGCAGTAATGGGTTGGAAAAAACAAGCACCCGGAGGTAGAAAAAACTGATTGGGAGTGAGAGGCAAAATCCATCTGAGAAGCAATGAGACCCAAGGCCAGGGACAATGGTGGCAATAACAGGAAGGTAGGGAGAAGAGAGGAGAAACGTTCTGCAGAGGGGATGAGAGGAAGAGCATGAAGAGGCTTCCAGGGTGACTCTTCAGATACAAAACTGGGCAGTAGAAGCAACGGGGCTTCTGTCAGAAACAGGGAACCAGCGGATCTAATTTGAATGCAAGAATGAACACAAATGGTTTTGAATGGTTTGTGTCAAAGGTAAGAGCAGGTGTTCAGGGGCAGAGGTATGCTTTGCAATTGCGAGTGAGGAACTGGGGATCAGCAGTCAGAGGGATTAAATCAGAGACTTGGGAATCATTACCCTAGTAATGAAGTTAGACAACTTAGAAATGCAAGTGATAGGTCTAGGAGAGAATAGTTTGAGAGGCGAAGCTTCAAGGAAGGAACCCAGGAGATGAATCGCATCTAAAGGTTGGGAGGAGGAAGAGAGCCAGTAGAAGCAAGAGATGATGGAACATACCCAGCAAGGACAGGGTAACAGATGCCTGTGGGTGAGGGGCTTCCTGGCCGGGAAGAGTTTGTCAGCTGGGTCAGACATTGCCGTGATGGAAGAGGACAATGAGGCTCAGGAAAGGCCATGAAATCACTCAATAGTGGGGTCCCTGGTGACACTCAGGAGAGTAATTCAGTTATTCAAGGAATGGGGTAAGAAGATGGTAAGGAATAGTAAGGCGAGGGGGCAGTCTATGGTCCCCAATCTCAAAGTATGGTCCAAGACCAGCAACCTCAGCAGCACCTGGGAACCTCCTAGAAATGCAGATGATCAGGCCCCACCCTAGACCTGCTGAGTTTGCTTCTCAGGGCTGGGGGACTTGTACATGTGTGTGTGTGCATTTGTTTAAGAGTATGTATGATGTGCTTAAGTGTGTATGAATGTGTGTTGTGTGTGAATGTATATGTGATGTGTAACTGTGTGTGTTGGGGGGATCTTTCTGTTTGAAAAAATCTTTTGACAAAACATGTAACAAAAGCTACAGTAAATTCAGTATTGATTGAATAGGGTTTATAGTCTATTGGACATGAGATTATCTATGGATATTTGAAAAATAGTATGTTTGTGTGTTATACAGAGGACTACAAGTAACACTGAGGAGATCTGAATGTGATTGGTGGATTGTGTCAATGCCAACATTCTGGTTGTGAGATTGGAGTACAGTTTTGCAAACTGTCAGCATTGGAAGAATCTAGGTAAAGGGTACACATAGTTTCTCTCTGTTATTTCTTGCAATTGCATGTGAATCTACAAATCACATCAATAAAAAATTTAAAGAAAAATAATGATCTTGAGTCATTGCTTTACATATGGTTTAGTTTATTTGTTTTGAAAATCAACTTTTCATACTTCTAACTACAGAGTGTGGTGACATGCAATGCAATTAATATAAATATTATTTCCTAACACATGAATTACTTACCACAAAGATAAAACATAGCTGGAAGATAAGTCAAAGAGAAAATCAGTAAAATTAGAATAGAAAACCACATCCAGATAGATGAGATAACAGATGAAAAATAAAACTTTAAAAAGGAGAATTTCTCTAGATTCACGTATTAGATAAGTATTAGATAGTTGGATCCTAGCTTGAAAATTAAGATAGATTCAACACCCTTTACTGTAGGATTTAATAAAAACTCTAGTACATTTTTCAATAAATTTCTTCATTATCTCCAGGACAGTTATAATGTATGGCTATAGCAAAAGGGTTAAAGTATGTTCAAAATCCAACAAGCCTTGTTTATAAATCACATTCCAAATAGAAATTTCTTTCAGTTATACCTCTGAACAATAGTAACATTAAATGTAAACTTGGCTAATCTGTCTGTCTCTCTCTGTCTCTGTCTCTGTCTCCTCCCTCCCCTGCCCACACCCCTGTGTGTGTGTGTGTGTGTGTGAGTGTGTGTGTGTGTGTGTGTGTGTGTGGTAGATTGTCTCAATAAGGCTCACCCTGACTGCCCTATTTAAAATTGCAGACTCTCCACCCTCTGGCACCTTCCCTACCCCTCACCTGGCTTTATTTAACTTTACTTTCATCTTGTTTCTATAGCACTTACCACATCCTAACATAGTACATTGTGACATATTTATTATGTCTATAGTTCCTTGTCTACCTTCCCCTTCTGGAAAATAAGCTTCAGGAGGGCAGGGGTGTTTTGGGGAGTTGGGTGGTATGGGTGGGGGGAGGCATACATTGCTGTGCTGACCATAGTTAGTACACCATAAATATTTGTTTATTGAATGAACAAATTTTCAATATGCAATGCTCTAATTTTCACTTCCAACTCAATGCTTACCATATGATAATCTCATTTGTTCCTCACAGAAATCCAGGACTGGTGGTTTCTTAATCTTATTTTCCAGGTGATGAAAATAAGTTCAGAGTGGTTAAAGAATGGTTAACATCACACAGCTGACAAAACTCAGATTGGATGTTTCTAAATTCTATGCTTTTTCCAGAACACCACATTGATTTTATACCTAGCCATTCTTAGTGCACATGTCTGTGCACACATACAGACACACATGCACACACACTGCCTGGAAAGTTCTGAATGCCAAGTAGCTCATTTTTGTTCCATATTTTGTCTTCCAAAAAGTTACTTTTTCTCCCCAAAGCAGTTATTTCAAGCAGAGAGGGTGCTTTAGGATTAAAATGGTATCTTTCAAATGATGCCTGACTCAGACACTTTCAGCGTCCTACTAGAATACCTATGAAAACACAGAACAGGGTGAAACACAACAGAGAAAACCAGGACTGCCTATCAACCCACTGCCAGAGTCTGGGAGACCAGCCAGCAGTGGAAGGACAATGGGCGCGGATTGAGAAGCAGCCCACAGCCAGCATGAGCCCGGAGCCTGGACAGAGAGGCAGCTCCACGCTCCTGCACCGCCCGCTCTCAGCCCTCACACAAGCTCCTCGTTGCAGAGAAAACCTGCTCATCTGTCCTGCAGCACAACAGCTGCTTTTTGAGAAGACTAGGGTGCCAAATAACACAGAATCAATTGTTTGTAAAGTTAAACTGGTTTTAAAGGCAAGAACTTGACCGATGTCTCCCCCACCCCCACCCCGTAAGGACTTCATCTCTCGAACCTCAAGGCTGTGTGAACCTGTGTTGTTCTACCCAATGCCACCACCACTGCCAGTGGTCAGCCCTCCTTAGTCCTCACCTGAGTCACTAGAAATCTCTTCCTGCTCCAATCTTGCCCCATCTTAGTAAACTCTGCATTGCAATCAACAAAGTCTTTCAAAATGCCAACCAGTACATCCTCTTTCAATGGCTCCCATAGTCATAAGATACAAAGCTTAAGGTCCTCGTTGTAAAACCCTCTGCCTCCAGTCCACCTGGTTCACCCTGTCTGAAAATCTCTCCACGAGATTCTCCCTGAATGCGTGAAGTTTATTCTCAGCCCCTCACCACTGCGTTTTCTTCTCATCTGTTTGTCTAGAATGTTCCCACTCCCTCTCTTCTCCTTCACTTGACCCATTCTTTTTCATCCTTTAAGGCGTAGCTTTAAAAAAGTTCTCCACCAGTCAGAGTTGGGAGCACGTTGTGGCTCAGCACACCCTGAAGATATTTGTCAGGCCATACCACATGCACAGCTGTGCCAAGATCTGTTACTTTCGTCTCCTGCACTGTAACCTCCCAGAGAACACTTCAATCAGTCATTCAAAAGCTAGTTATTCAACTCTGTTATGTAATGGGCATACAGCAGGGAAGGTGCAAGTTCTGGAATTTTGATGCTTATAAATAAGCAATTATATAAATCAGCAACATAGTTTCTGAGAATGATGGGTACACTACAGCTATATATATATATATTTTTAGCTCCCCAAATCCAACCTAATTTTTTGTTTTTTTTTTTATTTTTTTTATTTTTTTTTTTTTATCTTTTCACATTTATAGAGAGAAATTATCTTTTTGTCTTCAGTGCATAGTTATTTCTATTTTACTTTTTGACAGATAGAGAGAGACAGAGACAGAGACAGTTAGAGAACTGAACCGTGGGAACTCCCCAGTTCAGCACGTGGGTCCTGCCTGGGCCGGAGCCGGGATTCGATCCTCGGTCCTC
>PVKE010014532.1:0-20190 GCA_004027555.1 Craseonycteris thonglongyai | reverse complement strand
CCAACCTAGTTTTTGACATGAAGTACATACAATAAATTTGTTGAATGAGTGTGAAATGGTAAGCTTCGCATGATGATGATAATGAAGTGAAGAGTATAGAAAAACGTTTAGAGAACGTGTGATAACTAGCAGAAGAAAAATTCAGAATAATGTAAAGAAAACAGATAGAAGCTGATGAAAATATTTAACTTCAAAGGTATAGCGAAGGTTTGTTTTTATCTTTTTATGGTGATAAAAGCCTGAAGGACACAAAAGGGGGAAGGTGACATTAGTTTAAAGAAAAATGCAGTACTGAGTATTTCCTTGAAGAGTAACAGAACATCTTAGTAAGCTCTAGCTGCTATAACAAAACACCACAGACAGGGCAGCTTAACCAACAGACATTTATTTCTCATACTCCTGGAGGCTAGAAGTCTGAGACCAGGGTGCCCACATGGTCAGGTTCCGGTGATAACACTCTTCCTGGCTTGCAGATGCTCACCTTCTTGCTGTGTCTTCATGTTGCAGAGAAAGAGCTCTGGTGTCTCTTCCTTTTATTACAAAGACACTAGTCCCATCAGGGTTCCATCCTCACATTCTAATCTAACTCTAATTACCTCCCATTGACCCCAACTCCTAATACCAGCACATTGGGGGTTAGGGCTTCAATTTGGAGGATACAAATACTCAGTCAACACAGAGAAATAAGTTCTTAAAAGTGGTATGTGAACAAATAGAATTAAGTTGGTCAGGGATTGATCCGCAAGTCAAGGAGTTTGTCCTGATGGTTTCTGTTTTCTTTGAAAAATCAAGGTCAGTTGCTCAGTGTGGGTTACTGCCCTGTGCCTAAGGGATAAAGAAGGCAGTTAGAGGAAACCGTAAAACAAGCTTGTTCTACCCATGGCCCGTGGGCTGCATATGGCCCAGGACAGCTTTGAATGTGGACCAACACAAATTTGTAAACTTTCTTGAAACATCATAGGATTGTTTTGTGTGTGTGGTTGTTTTCTTTTAGCTCATCAGCTATCGTTAGTGTTAATGATACTATATGTGTGGCCCAAGACAATTCTTCTTCCAGTGTGTCCTGGGGAAGCCAAAAGGTTGTATACCCTCGCTGTAAAGTTCAAAATACCCCCTGAGGAGAATGGAAAGGGCAGTTTTTCAGAGGCTGAAAGAGGACCTCTCCTCTCAGCATTCCCCAAAGCAGCACCAGCACCCTGCTGTTTGAACACCATCAGTCGCAGAGACATCACTTGACATAGTTGTGTGATTTCCCGGGGAAGACCTCTGACAACACTCAGGTGCAGAGGAAAGAGCAGAGGTGAAGAGATGGAATTGCTGCTGAGAAAGCTCATAAGCCAGCAGGTGCTCCTGAAAGCAAGCAAAGCACGCCGGGTAGGCAGCTCCTGATCCAGGCCCGGTATGTCATGATATATTGTCGGGGCAGCTCAGCAGCAGAAGCATAATGCAGTTTGAAACTTTTGCTTCATAAAGCAAAGAAGATCCCTTCTCTTAAACTACATAAAGTCAGGCAAATCTGTAAGATAATTTGACCTGGTTGCCAGAACACTTAAGCCTAACCCAGCAGCTTCCCGTTCTTTGATTTGCTTTTATGGGATGTGAATTTCCCAATATATTTCTTAATGTGTTTTGTGGCCTAACTCACCTGCTAGCACTGGACTTTTCTCACATTTCCAAGAACGAAGATAATCAATCTATGTAGTAAAGCCCACCGCAGGACAAACCTGCCCATAGCCCCACATATAAAACCTTGACAGGCTATATTGGCACCCCCAGAGCAAGTGAGGGCTTGAGCAAATTTAAGTCGGAATTCAAACGATCTGCTTGAAAAGAGGGACAGGTGGTTGGATAGGGAACCAACAAGTTTTGACAACGAGGCACATGAGAAATGACCTTCCAGTTGCTTTCTGCACATTAAATTTCACTTAATCAAAATAAATGTTATGTGGTTCTCTGAGGCCCAGAAGTTAAAAAGACTAGGTGTTGTCTAAGCCAGCCTTACTCCCGGCTGCTCATGGAAAACTGAGTGTAAGGCAAAGCTACTGCTCCTGTGTGAAAAGGAACTTGGCCCCCAGTCAACTCTAAGTTTGTACTAGGAGCAGGAAGGGGAGGGTGTGTTTTCACACCCACTGGGGAAAAGGTGATGTTTACTGAAAAGCTCGGAAACACGGACTTTCTGCAGCAAAAGAGCTGGAACTGCAGCAAATGACGCAGTGGCACGGCCATTGGCCCCAGCCAAGACAGCTCTGCTACGTTTAGGCTAAAGGGGAAACTTAGGCAACCATCTGGAAACAAAAAAATATCCACTAAGATCTGGAGCCCCAAAAGCCTGTGTTAACAGGCGAAAAGGAAGGGAAGGGTTGAGAAAGTGGACTGGGGAAGGCAGTCCTGAGGCCTGTCGTGGAGCTGTCCAGTGCACATTGGATTTGCCCTCTCTGCTGGTTCAATTACTCCACTCAGAATGCCTACCGAGGGCAGTGCCTCAGAACCTCAGTAGGAAATAGAGACCAGGAGAGGGAAGAAGGAAAAAGAGACCATACAAATTTGCATAAATCCATATGCTACCATACAGAGGACCATTGTGCGTTCTACATCCATTTGTTTTCGCTCCTGAACTTTACCATTTGCTCAGTAATTGCAGTCGGTTCAATTACAAATCTCTTGAGTGAGCCTTCTGAAGATGGGTATAAAAGATGTCAAACCAAAGTCACCGGGGAAAACCTGGACTTTTGTGTTCAAAGGGTCATGCTGTGGTGGACATTTTAGAGTATGACAAAATGGCTAACATTAACTGAAGTGCTGAAAAATTATTTGGGAAAATTTAGTCAGTGGAAAATAATTACACACACACACAAACAAATTTGAATAAAACAGATCCTCCTTATTTTCAATAATACATTTTTGGCCATAAATTGTCTTGGAAAAATTTCTCTATTCAAGTTTTTGACTATCTAATAAAGTCCAAACAGGGTTCTTAAAACTATTTTAGGGAAGTGAAACATCAGCAAGTTGTGAAATATAAAAAAATATTGATATTTAACTAGTTTCAAAATATGGATTGTGCTTTTTAATTCTTAAAATTATGTCAATATTAAAAACATGTGATACAAATTCGCAACTCTCAACATGGCTTTCCATGAAAATACAGCAGTCAAACTACATCAGTTAGCTGTTTCCAAGTTCTTCTGCTAAGGCTTTCATACTTGTTCATTCTTTTTCTTAACAGTTTAAGTGATTTTGGCAGAAAAGCGGTGAAATGTGCCAATGATTTAAGAAAAAGTTATTAGGAAAATTTTTAAGTTGAAAAAATTCTATCCATTTTCTCAACTTTGTGTATGAATTGGAAAAATCCTTGTATTATTTTAATGCTAGAACCCTTGGGTCAGCCTGCAAAACACACGTTTTCTGCAGAAATATAGTCAGAGAGCCACTGTCCTAAGATGTCTTTCACTTCTTATGTTCTGTCTTACGATGTGTTAGAATATATTTTCCAGAATATATGTTTTCTTCAGCCTTTTGGCTAAGATCAAGTGTAGAATATATGTTTTCTGCCTGCAAGATTGAAACCACCCTTATTCTTCAGTTGGCTCTGGTCCCATTGTCTATTTTTATCTTATTCCCTATTTATTTTGTGAGACAATATATATCACTTTGAAGAGATATTAATTACTTATTTAGACACAACACAACAAGAGCAAACACTGATCCCATCCCCACCCCCGAAAACAAACTTTGGAGTCTAGAAATTTAGAGTTTTAAATTAGTCATTTATTCAATCTTTCATTCATTCAGCAAATGCTATCTATGCTAACTACCATTCCAGGGTTGGAAATGAAGCAGTAGATAAAATATATCAAGTACCTGTTCCCATGGAACTGACATTCTGGAAGGAGTAAACAGGAGACAAACAATTAAATCACACTTAGTAATATAACATGGCAGGTGGTAGTCCAGGCTGTGATTAAAAACAAGCAGGATGCAGGAGATGGAGAAGGAGGTTTTACTTAGGGTGGTCAGGGAAAGCCCCATAGATAAGGTGACATTTAAACAGGAAACTGAAATTAAAATGCAGGGCAAGGCAAGCAGCTATCTGGGACAGGAGAATTCCAGGAAGAGGACAGCAGGTGTCTGGCTCTGGGCAGGATTTGCTCTTTAACCCTTCCGGAACCAATGTGTCCCTAAAGCCTTTGTAGCTTTGCAAATTTAAATAGCCTCCAAATGACTTTTAAGTACAAAAGTCCAAGTTCTTAGGATTGAACTTGACTGCCTTTTTCAGAACCCCCATATTCTAGGAGACACTCCTGTATTCTCAACCTCAGACGCAAATTTTCAAAGCATTCGTTTTTATGATTTTCACTCATTTCCTTACACTGCATGGAGGCAAGAAGGATGAGCTCCGGCAATCCTCCTCAGTGAGAAAACTCACCGAGACTGCAGCTAGTCTGCTTTGGGAAGGCCCCTGGTTCCTGCCAAAGCTCATCTCCCTATTTTTCTGAAGATTCTCTCAGAGAGCTTTCTCATTTGACCCAGATGTCTTTGAAATTGACAGTCAGGAAAACAAGTGAGCAAAGGGCAGCAGGGTCCCAGCTCCACGTGCACTTGGTTTGTGAACGGCAGCCCTCATCAGAGTACAAGGCTGTGTGGCTCTTTGCAGAAGGCCTGGGTTTCCATGGTGCTGGGACACAATCCCCTGCAACTTTGCAGTGAAACCAGTACAGGAACAACCCAAATACTGCAGCAGTTTGTTCACAATGATTGACATAGACTGACACTATGCCACTGGCATATCGGTTCCACCCAATCACTATGAACAATAACTTGTCCAGCATGCATTTCATCTCTCACTGCAGATTACAAAGAGAAATCACACCCTGTCCCTTGATAAGCGTCCATCTCCATTTTTCTTCTGCTGTGATTATGGCAGCAAGAGCAGAGGTCTGGCGTGTTCATGGAAGTTTTACTAATAGTGGGGCATAAACCTCTGCATCAAAATGAGTGACTTCATTCACCCGCATAATCAGAACTAACTCAGTGGCCATGACTAGATAGTGACCTTTTCCCAGACATGCAGGAAAGATATCCATCATCAAGTGAGGTAGCTCCAATCTTTCTATTAAGGTGGGTGCTGGAGGTCTGACAGGGCTTGACTGGTCCCACTTGACGATCTAGCCATGTGTTTTATTCTACAGGCAGGCTTCCTGGCCACCCTGGTATAAAATGAGCTATCCAGGAAGAACGTATCCTTGGAGTAGCAAATGTATCTTCTCTGTCACAAAAGTAAGGCTGCCGCAGAAAGGACATGGGTTTGAAATTCCACCCCTACCCGCCCCAGGCATGCAGCATTTTCCAAAGCTCCTCCTACTCTCCTGCAGTGCGACTTCTGCACTTCTCCCTCAGAAGCCAATCGGCAGGCAGCGGCATCAGCTGTTTAAGCTTGTGGCTTCACACAAGCAACCCTTTAAAATATTTCAGAAGGGATGTTAAGAAGCAAGAGAGGCTTCTATAGAATCGAATGTATTATTTTTAAAATATCCACAGCAAACATGGCAAAATGCTAATAATACACAGAACACTTGGATAATACATGAGTATTAATTACACTACCCTATCTTTGCATATGGATATGGATATTTTAATAAAATAGATAGGTAGGAATTTTGTAATAAACAATAATAAGAGTAACTAATATTTAATAATAACATATATTAATAAAAACAACCCTGGATGTTTTAAGCCTCAACTTACTGAGCTAAACAGATCTGTATATTTTTCATTTATAGCATTTTGCAGGTAATGTTTAGACCCCTCTCTCCTCTGCCCACAGGTTCCTGAAAAGCAGACAACACAGCGCTTCACATTGAGGGGTCTATTTGTCGCTAACTGATGGTATTTATAAGAGGAAGTAATTAAAAATTCCTTGTAATGCTATACATCCCTCCAACCTGCTTGGGACAAAACATTTCTCCCCCTGTGCTGAGAATCTCCAGTTGTGTGGACACAGACTTGGAATGGTAGGCTTTGTCACCAGCGGGATGCGGTCGTCTGCCCAGCAGCCAAGATTGGCGCTTTGGCGTAGTGCTAACAGGCTGAGGCTCCCGGCCAGACTGCAGACGCCAGTGCCTGGGCTCAGCCAGGAAGGCTGGAGAGAGGTGTCTAGCATCGGGCCAAGTGTTTCCTGCTTTCTGTTGTGTTTAGTATGAACTGCCCCCAGAGAGACCCTCTTAAGGAGAATACATCAAACTACGTATGCTAAAGCTGGAGACTTTTTTGTTTCTACCCAGTAGTACAATCTTTATAAATCATCACTTGCCTCAATATTACAAATTGTTTGAGTTCTTGGGGTTGTCAAGTGTATTTTTCAACATTTATTTTTCCCTGCCTTTAACACTGACTACCTATGGCCACCCGCCTCCTGTTTCGAAGAACCCTCTGCTGGCTTCTCTGGAGCACAGTTAGAGCCTTGAGGTCGTCTGATGTTTCCAGAGTCACAACCCCCTCCCAGGTCAGACTAGGTAAACGCCAAGTGCCTGTGTTATTCAAGTTGCACCTTCCAATGAGAACTAGGAGGAGGAGGTGCTCTACGGTGGAAAGGAAGCCTGAGGGAAGCAACTTGGCTTGTCTGGCTGCTCCGAAGGGTCCATCTTACACCCTTCAAGTCCTCTGTGCCCAGGGCTGCACATCTGCCTTGGCAGCAGGGAGGGGACAGTGGAATGATGAGATCAAAACCAACCATACCAAGATTGTGAGGAAGGGAAATGGCTGTTTCTCACTGCTCCTGAAGTCATTCTCAGCTTTACCTTAGCTCCTAGGTAGGAGAGCGGACCTGCCATTCCCAGCAAGGAGTGTCTTAACAGAGAGGAACTGGGACTGTGAGCCTGTGAGCCTGTGTGTTCCAAGAGAAGCCGGGCACAAGCAGGCAATCATAATGATTGTCTGTCCAAACAGTGTACACTCGTGTACCAACATTTTGCTTAGAGATAAAGGCATTTCTTAAAGATGGCGTAGTAATTAGAATTTAGCACCTTTCTTTCCTTTCCTTTTTTCTTCATCTCTTTTCTTTTTTTTAACATAAATAACACTCTTAGTGCCTATTCCTAAGTCTTGTTGGGACTTCTTTAAAGAACTTGAAAAGCCCTTAGGAGGCAATCTACATGCAAAATCTTTTTAGATGCACTTGCATTCTTATTTTTCACAATTGCCACACATACATATAACTTAATAGAAAAACATTTTGTGAGTTGACTGTGTTCTTTTCCTTTTTTAAAGATGTATTTTATTATTTTTGACAGAGACAGAGAGAGACAAATAGAGAGAGAGGCAGATATAAGGGGGAGGGCCCAGAGCAGTCTCCATAGTTGCATATCATCAGTTTTCGACATGATTTCATTCCACACAGGTGGGCGGGGGCCATGCAGGGCGGGAACTGGGCTGGGGGCCTCCCGCATGGGAAGCACACCCTTTCAAACCAGGGGCCGAACCAGGAGGTTCGAACCAAACTAGGGGCCTTCCACATGGGAAGCACGCCCCATTTCAACATATGGTTCCGTACGGGCGGGGACCAGGACTTGATTCTTGATCCCTGGGGCTGCAAAGTGAGCACTCAAGCCACTGAGCTATCCCGGTTTCCCCGACTGTGTTTTCAAAGCTATACCTTCACAGGAACAACATTCTGGTTTTTTTGATAGTTCTTTATGATTAAGTATGGCAACTCAGCACACATACAAGACCTGTACAGAATGTATCCAGCCATGTAACATGAAAACTAGAGGTACTTATGGCTGGATTTTTTTTTTGGACAGCCTCCATATATATGTTCAAGTGTACAACAAAAGTCACAAAATGCTGCATATTATATATGATGCACCTTGTTATTTTTCATGCTAGGCTAATGTAGTCATATCAGATCTATTTTTCAAATGCAGATCATGACCCATTACATTGGTTTAATGACATACAAATGGTCAGGACCCTCGCAGCTTGAAAACCACTAGTTTAGAGGCTGTCTGAGTTATCATAGAGATGAGGTACAGTGAGGGCAAGAAGGGGTTTATTTTTTTCCTATTCTCATTTCCCCTCCTTCCATTCCCCAGCCCCCATCGGTCTCTCTATGTAATGTCCTATTATCTCAGAAGATTGGAAGCAAATGTTTCCAGTATCAGAGTTACTGAAGTCAACGACACAAATTGTAAATTCTAAGTCACAGTATTCTTTGTTTTGTAAAAATATAAATATCTCAAGTTTTCCATCAAGACATAAAATTAATACAGTAAAAACTTGAGGGCCGTCTCCTCTGTTCTATCAGTGCTTACTCTGTTCTCCCAATTACTTTTTCCTCTAAGTCAGAGGTTGGCAAACTGCAGTCCATGAGCTGAATTGGGACTACGCCTGTTTTCATGAAATCGTTTTGGAACACAGCCACACTCATTTGTTTGTGTGTTGTTTGTGGATGTTTTCAGGCTACAATGGCACAGTTGAGCTTTTAAAACAGAGAGGTCTGACTCACAAAACCTAAAATATTTACTACCTGGCTTTTTGTAGGAAAAGATGGCCCACCCTGCTCTGAGCCATCTCCAAGAACTTGGAAAACAACATTCCTGTGAGCACTCGGGAGCTTTCCCCCCATACAATACTGTTTGTGCAAACCATTTCACTGTTTACTGTTTACAAACTGTTTGCTGAGATAACAAGAGGATGGTATGATTCCCATTGCCATTTCTGAGTTAGACCAAATAAGTGATGCATTCATATTTAGAAATACTACATGTTTTCTTGGTTTAAAATGGGTCCTTTCCACTCTATCTTAGTTTAATTTATTTCACACAATGACACAGGAAAATAACTTCAGGACCCTGGTATTACGTTCTATTTTGTTGTCTGCTATATAATTTTTAAAGTACATTCACAACCTACTTTATAGTATATTTATGTCAATATTTACTGGTAAATTGCTTACCTACAATAAGGTGACCAGATTTTAACATTGGTAAAGTGGGACACCATTGACCGGGGGGAGGGGGTTCTTGATTAAAAATTTGGTCTATCTCCCACCGTTCCCTAGCTTGTCGTGCATTCTTTCCAAAAATCGGGACTTTTTTAAAATGCCGCGGGACGCTGGACAAATTGTTAAAAATCAGGACTGTCCCGCCAAAAGTGGGACATCTGGTCACCTTAACCTACAAGTAAAATTCATGGTTCAAGAAGAAAAGTGGTGTGTATTCCAGAGGTTCAAAAACTGCGCTAACAATAGGCCATTCTGTCCCTTATTGGTACTCCACTCCTGTGTGAAAACATGGCCTTCGGGCAAAAGGAACACTACCAGGAATTTCAAGCACCATCACAAACCTGCTGACAAGGTTTGAATCCGTGGCTCCCAAGACCTGGGCTGGGAGTGCTGGTTTGGGGGGCAGGCAATAAAGGATTTAAACACAATGACAAAATCAACTAAAATTGATCTTCTTTTATTACCACCATAAGCTAATCATTGTAACCACAGTGATAAAATACTCCTCCACACACATAACTGCATTTGTTGATCTAAATTCTAAACAATTACTGCAGTCATGGTTGAATGTTGTGTATGTGTTCAATTGTATCTGTCAAAAACTTATATTCAGATCCTAACTGCTGGTACCTGTATATGTGACTTTATTTGGAAAGAGTGTCTTTGCAGATATAATTAAGTTAAGAGGAGGTCACGCTGAAGTACGGTGAGTGTTTAATCCAGTATGACTAGTGTCCTTATAAAGAGAGAAACAGACACACACAGGGGACAAGGCCAGGGAAGATGGAGGCAGAGATGGGAGTCATGGTCCTACACGCCAAGCGACAGCAGCAAGATTGCTGGCCACCACCAGAGCTGGGAGACAGGCCTGGTCCCGATTCTCCCTCATAGCCCTCAGGTAGAAGCAATCCTGCCCACACCGTGATTTCAGACTTTTGGCCTCCTGAGCTGTGAGAGAGTAAAATTCTGTTGTTTTAAGCCACTCGGTCTGTGGTAATTTGTTGCTGCAGCTCTAGGAAACTAACACAGACAGTCAAACTTTAATCAATGTATTTGCAGATTTGGTTGCTTAGAAAGCATCACGTCCCACATGAAAGTTAATCCAGAGACCTCCAGGTTTATACCTGGCTGCCTACCTTCATGTGGAGGGGCAGAGTTTAATGGCACCAGTTCACACTTTCTCTACCCCTGAGGTAATATATATAATACATTTTTGCTTAAAATTTAGATTCTAAATAAAAACTAATAGTCCAGTGACATAAAGACAAAGAAACACAACTTGAGTTATTTCCATCTGTCTTTCAAGTTGACCGTTCTGAACTTTTATTTACACTTAAGCTCTAAAACAGTGAGGGGCAGGGGGACAGCGACATAAGATATTTTTGTTTTTTAAATATCATTCTAGTTCATAAAATATTTTACCAATGTTGGAAAATAGTTTTAAACAGAATTGTACTATTTGTAACTATTTATTGGCTTTATAAGTAAGAAACAAATCAAAAAAACCATTACAATTGCTGATTATATGCTTACCACTAAAAACAGCTTTGCTATGTGGAAGAGGGGCACGTGACACATTACCTGCATGGTGTGTCATATAGTCTGGGTGTGCCACTGTGGGGAAGCAGGCCAGTTTGCACCCCATTAATTACCCCCATAGATGACGACTGCCTGTCTTACTTATGCACCCATAGCCAAGTCGATGCTGGCACTTGGCTAGGTTTTGGAGATATAGAAATTATAAAACTAATGCACACTGCCTCTGCCTTTAAGCAGGCTGTAGTTTATGAAGGAGACTAATAAGTGATGGTTGATTATATGTGACCATGGTTTATACACAACCTGGCTGTCCATCTGCTATAGAATGATGTTCGTATTTTCCCCAATTCTTATGTTAAAATGTAACCCCTAATGCGATAGTATTCGAAGATGAATGCTTGGGGATGTGAATAGGTTATGAGGGATTAGTACCCACAAGAGCTGCCTCATGCCTTCTACCAAGAGAGAACACAGCAAGAAGACATTCTGTGAACAAGGAAATGTGGCTTCAGCAGACACCAAATTAGAGAGCACCTTGCTCTCAGACTTCACAGCCCCCAGAAGGGTGAGAAATAAGCTTGTATTCTTCATAAGTCACATCATCTATGGCATTTTGTTATAGCAGCCTGAACAGACTAAGACAATATCAGAATCAACTATGAATCTTTTTTTTTTAATATAGTTATTCACTCTGGAAAAGAGTTTTGTAGGTCCTGATAAAGTTAAACATGACCTTATCATATGACTCAACAATTCTACTCTTGTGTCTTTACCCTAGAGAAATAAAAGTGTGTGCTCACACGAAAATTGTCTATAAATGTTTATACCAGCCCTACTCATAATTGCCCTAACCTGGAAACAACCATAATGTCCCTCAACAGGTAAATGAATAAACAAACCATGAAACCTTGGTACAATGGAATATAACTCAGCAATAAAATGAAATAAACTTCATATACACAACAACTTGATGAATCTTGGAGGCATGTGGTGAGTGAATGAAGCCAATACTGTATGGTTACATTTATATGTTATTGAAGAAACAAATTTATAGTGCTGAAGAATAGATTAGTGGTTGCCAGGGGCTGGGGGAGTGGGGGTGGGAGGGTGGGGAGGGTATCAGTATAAAGGGATAGCCCAAGGGAATTTTTTGCGATGATGAAACTGTTTTGTATCCTGAACTATGGTAGTGGTCACAGGAATATATACATGTGTCAAAATTGATAGAACTGCACACTGAAAGAAAAATGCCAACTTTAAATGTGGGGTTGCCCGGTTTAAGTGGTAGAGAACAAAGACTTGAGAAGTAGGTGAAGATGGGGCTGTGAAGAGCTGCACAGAGGTTTTAAGTGAATTTTGAATGAAGGAAAAAGTAAAGATTTTTAATCATAAGAAAAAGATGATTAGATTTTGGTTTTCGTGGGATCATTCTGTTGACAGTACAGAAGATTGATTGGAAAGGATTATATTGAAGAAAAAAATCAATTAGTAATGTATTGCAAAAGAGATCAATTAAGGACAAGAGATAATGATTCAGCTCTGAACATAGTGAGTTAGAAACATTTATGGTGCATTGAAGCAAAGACATCTATACAAGGTTGAATATATGGATCTGAAGCCCTGGAAAGAGGTTTGAGCTAATAATAGTAACAGTTTAATAGTAGAAATCATACATATGGATGAAGTTGTCTTCAATGAATTGTATAGAAGGTCGGTGGAAAACAAGCACTGGGAATACAACTAGAGGGCTCACAATATCCATAAGAGAGAAAAAGGACCCTGAGAACGTATGGCCAAAAATCAGAGGAGGAGAACCAGGAAAAAGAAAAATTCCGAAAGCTAGAGGAGGAAAATAGAGAGAAGCCAAGGATGTCCAACCCTGAAACATTGTGAGTATGGTTTGTTATCTGCATGAATGAGCAACTGAGATGTTCCTAGAACCATGAAGTTGTGGGTTTTGGCAACAGAAGGAAATCCATATAGTGAACCTGTCCCGATCCTCATTTCACGGCTAAAGAAACTGAGGCCTTGGGATGCTGGTTGGTTTGTTGGAGAAAACATAGCTAATCTGTAAGTGGAACTGACAACCAAAAGACCTAGGGGTTGGTACAAATGTGGAGCTTTTTTTTTTAAAGAAGCAGATCAGGGCTGAAGTAACCCCAAACCTTCATGTGAGTGTAAGGAAGAAAAGACAGCAAGGCCACCAGAAGGGAAATTACTAAAGCTATGATCCAAAGTCGACACCAAGTGGTCCTAGGATGCCCTGGTACACCCATAGGGTCACTGTGCTGTTTTAAATTTGGGGGTGGGGGTGGGGTAAATATAGGGCTCTTGGAAAGGTAACAACCACCAGGAGAAATACTTGTGTTAGGCAGTCATAGCTTCAACTTGAGATTGCACTACACTACTCATTTCCATGCTATCATTCATATCTTTGAGAAGCAAGATTTTCAGCTGCTGCTATGATACAAGCAAGTGCCACTAGAAAATCAAGGTGGAACAGAAACTGTGGGAAAAGATATCTGATCTGATCACAGGGTTTGAGATGTTGTATAGTTCTCAATGGGCACATATAGCCCACCAGTAATTCATAGTAGTTATTTAAGTACCGAAGGGAAAGATTATCTTCTCTTTTAATTTATATGTTTTATTTTCAAATGCCTACTAATTTGTTGGGACATAAGTAGTTAATAAGTTGCTTAAACCTAACTACTTATACAGGAGGGCTATTAGGAAGTTCTTTTGGCTCAGGGGTGCTATGAAAAATCAGTAAGACAATGAAGGAGCCATGAATCAAGAAAGCTAGAAAATCTCTGTGCCGTGTTATCAACTCTCAGGGAACAACTGCCACATTTTGGCACTTGGCCCGGGAGGGGCGTGGGGAAGGAGGAGGTCCCCAGGATGTCTGCTGCTTGTTCTTTCTGCTGTTGATGCCTCACCCACTTATATGGGGCCTGTAGTTAGCCATTCACGAAGAGGCCTCCCCAGGAAACAGATGTGCATACTCCAGAGGAAACCCACAATCACCACCTACGTAAATCAACCCAGGCCTTCATTCATAAAAATGAACTAAACCAAAGGCCACCCAAGACAGAAAGTACCAGCATGCAAGATAATGATAATAATGAGCAAATAAAAAAGCACAGCTCACCTAAGAGAAAATAGTAATAATAATAATAATGACAATAATTCAGTTTGATCCTGAGATATTAGAAAGGAAATTGCAGTCATAAAATTAGAATTAGCTACAATTAGAAGAGAAGGGTGGGGGAGGGGAAGGAGAAGAAGAAAACAGCACTCATAGAAAAGGAAGAAGTACTGGTAATTAAAATAGGATTGACAAAATAAAAATGTGATTGAAATGCCAAGCTGCTCACCTACCTGAGGAGTCTCTGTCACTGTGGTGACCAGAATACTGGGAAGTAGAGTCAAATAAATCACCCAGATCTAAAAGCAAAATAAATAAATAAGTAAATAAAACAAACAAATGAATAAATGAAATCTTAATAGTCTTTCCAGATATATCCATGAGAGTTAAACTAGCTAATAAAGATTTATTTAAATAGAGAACAGAAATGTTAGTGGAAAGAAACAGTAAGAGAAGTCTTTGAAGTGTCTTTTCCAGAGCTGACTGAAGTTTCTTATATAATGGTTCACCAAGGACAGAACAGAATGAAGCAAAAAATACACCTGCACCCAGATAGGTCCTAATAAAAAATAAAAGGTAAATTCTAAAAGCCCCCACAACAAAAAATACACGAGGACAATGTGATTGGTGCAAATGAGCCAGTGGCAACTACATAGGAAGCTAAGAAAACTCACAAAGAATATTTTAAGAATCTAAAAGAGGGGAAGCCGGGATGGCTCAGTGGATTAAGTGCTCACTTTGCAGCGCTGGGGACCGAGGATCGAATCCCAGCCCCAGCCCGTGCGAACACATGTGCTCAGCTGGGGAGTTCCCCCAGTTCAGTTCTCTCTCTGTCTCTGTATCTCTCTCTCTCTGTCTCTCTGTCAAAAACAATAAAAATTAAAAAAAAAAAAAAGAATCTAAAAGAGCTTGGCCTTGGATCACTCAAGTGGTAGGAGTGAATGGCATATGGTTACATTTCCTTTGTTACCGATTCAATCATGCACCTTGATTTGAAGAAAATAAAATGTACGTAATTAAAATACTATGTGCTGACTTGGAAGGACATCTATAATGTGAAAGAAACAAGTTTCAGAACAATGCATAATTTATCCTATAGGAGCTATACACACATGCACATATAAATTGGACAGACAGAGATAGTTAAATAGATGATGATGGATAGAAAAGTAGACAGATAGACAGACATAAACATTTAAAAGGACACAAAGCAGACAGGTGGGATTGGGGAGAAGAGACGAAGTCATTGACTTTATGTAAGTACTGTGTGCTAACTGATGGCACCATGGGAGCTTTGTCATTAGCTTTTTATGTTCATCAGTTAAAGATTACCTTCTAAAAATATTAACATGTGACACACAGGAGACTTTTATAGCAGTGAAAATACCCTATATTTCACTATAAGGGTGGATACATGTCATTACACATTTGTCCCAACCCACAGGATGTACAACACCAAGAGGGAACCTAGAGTCAACTACAGACTCGAGGCAATAAATAACGTAGGTTCATCAATTGTAACAAATGTCTCACTCTGCTGGGGAAGGCTGACAATAGAAGAAGCTGCGCGGGTGTGTGAAATCAGAGGAAATATGGGAACTCTTGTACCTCCACCTCAGTTTTGTTGTTGACCTAAAACTGCTCTAAAAAATAGTCTGAATAAAACATTAAAAAGACAATGACGAACATCAATGTGTTCTCTGGCCAACAGGCACTGCTTTCACTGCTCTACTTGTTTAAACTCATTGCATTTTCACAACACTAAAATGAAATTTTTGCCAATGAAAATTCTAATACTTGCAGAGTTGAAATAACTTTACATGTGGTGGATGCAAGATTCAAATATGGATCCGAACGCAAGGCCAATTACTGTGCACGTTCTGACCTCTAATATATGCAGGCTCCACGTGTCACATACTCTTCCCAGACTATTGAACACTGAGTCACAGTTGTCCCAGATGACCTATCCAAACCCCTTCCTGCCATTCAGAGATGAAGTTTGAGGCTCGGCGAAGTTTGAGCTCCTTACATATCAGCACCAGCCAGCCTTCTCTCTGGATCTCACTCTCTCTCGGCCCCACATGCCCCTTGAAATTGTCCAGGACTTGTGTTGGGTTCTAGGCCCAACCAGCTTTCACTGCAGAATGCTCTTAGAGTGTTCTCAGCTGCAGTCCACTTCTTCCACAGACCTGTGGGAACACCTTGAGGCTTTCCATGCCACCGGCCACTCAGACACTAAACTCATTCTCGGTACTGTGTAGTCATTGTCACCTCATATGACCTCCAGGAATTAGGGCGGGTGCAGCTATATGGCCATCTACTACCAAAGTCCTCCATGAGCTAGATCATGGCCAAAGCCCTCTACTCTAGACAGATTACACTGAATCTTTCCGGATTTTTGCATGAGACTCGCACCCCTTACCCCTAACATTGTGCCCTGTCAACCTTGAAAAGTAGGCTCAAAGTAAGGAGTGCACCCTAATGCATACTCAGCTGCCTTTATCTCAATGTGCTTTAGTTTCCCTGCTGTACAAGTTACCGGGACTAGACAGACTGTCCCCCTTTTTTGTCTGTTTCATCAACACCTTCCTTATATATAACTCTATGGTCAAATCTGCTTTGCCAGGTTCTGCATATGCCAAAAAGGGAGATTCCCAAACTTGAGAAATCCTCTTCTCTCTCCATAAAGTTTAGCCTTCAGGTCTTGTGTATCTCTAGACACTCAAAAAATCTGTTCTTTGTATCATTGCTGATCATCCCCCACCTCCCACCTCCCACCTCCAGGACAGGTGGCTGCCCAGGCTGAGGAAGGAGAAAGTCATATACTAAAAAAATGCTGGGAATGCTGGGATGGCTCAGAGGGTTAAGCACTCACTTTGAAGCCCCGGGGACCGAGGATCGAGTCCCAGCCCCGGCCCATGTGGACCCACATGCTGACCTGGGGTGTGCCCCCTGTTCAGTTCTTGCCGGGACCTATGTGGGAGGCCCCCAGCCCAGTTCCTGCCCTGCGCAGCCCTGTGCCTATCTGTGGAGTGAAACTATATGGAAAACTAATGTCAAATATGGAGACTGCTCTGGGCCCTCCCTCTTCTCTGTTTCCCTCTGTCTCTCTCTGTACCTCTCTGTCAAAAATCAATTAAATAAATAAATAAATAAATAAATAAATACAAAGCATAAAATTACACTAGTGTATCTTAAAATATTTACTCTATTTTGTAACAAATTGAAGAAATGCATAGAGTGAGGTTCTTAAGGGGCTGAGGGAACAAGTATGTGGTCATGATGTCAGGGGCAAGTTTTAATTGAAGGAACTTGGTACTTGACCGTTTATGATAAAGGGGCATCAACACCAGACCTTTCTGGACAATGAACTCTTGGCTCAGTGTTCAAGTTATGGGTTTATCTTGATCCTTCAGTTGAAGAGCAGGGAGACTTTTGTTCTGGGTGCAGCTGCAAGCCAAAGTTCTCTCCTCTGTGCAGCCTTTGGCTGCATGATCTGTGTTCCTGGTGTGCTGTCCCTGAAAACACCTCAGCACCTCGTCAAACAGAACAGGACCATTTTTTAAAAAGATGTATTTTATTGTTTGAGAGGTGTGAGAGAGAGAGAAGGAGGGAGGGCCCAGAGCAGTCTCCATAGTTGTACATCATCAGTTGTGACATGGTTTTATTCCACACAGATGAATGTGGGGCCACGCAAGGTAGGAATCAATCTGGGGGCCTCCTGCATGGGAGGCGAGAACCTTTACTGCAACGCCAGTGGTTATAGTTGTGCTGCGGTTCAGCACATGGGTTTGCACGGTCCGGGGCCGGGATTTGATCCCTGGAGCTTATGGTTGCAAGGCAAGCCCTCATCCTGCCGAGTTATCCCGGCATCCCCAAGACAAGACCATTTTGAGCTGACTCTGCAGTTACCTGGTAGGTGTGGGCCAACATTTCACTACAGAAAAAGTATCAATAAGAGGTAAAAGCCCTTTTCTGAAATTTAATTAAAGCACCAGCAGACGATATGATGATAAAAATAAGTAAAATTCAAGTTATACTGTTGCCTCTATTTTCAACACAACACATACATTTTTTACATATAAATTGTTATTTCCAAACATCAGATTCCAAGAAAGTAGTTCACAATAAGTGACTTTTTAGGAAATCAGGAGTCATCAATAGGATATTAATTCTGGGGTGAAGTTTTCCACAGGCACTCCTATGTTGTTAATGATATTTTAATCATCTGTCCTTGGAATAGGATGAACACAAAATTAAGTAGTCGACAGAACCTTGAATGTTATTATCCAAACGAAATGACTTGTAGGCCTCAGAAAACACCTAAGCAAAAAGAATGTGTTTTTAATGTCCATGAAAAAAGTACCATGCCGAAGGTGGGTCTAAAGAAGGACTCGCTGAAGCCAGAGGGAGATGGTCTGCAATCTACACCCACGGTGGCCCTCTCCCACATGTCTCCTTTTGTTGTTGTCAGCACCCGGTGCCTTAGGGGAAAGTTTGTTTTCATTCAGCTTTCTGACATCATATGATGCAACCTGATGCAAAGCGATATGCATCTTGTCACAGGAGAAATTCAGAGAGAGGAGGGAGCAAGGCTGCAGCTGGTGTGGAAATTCTCCGGAGACTCCGGGAGCGGGAGCTGAGCAGCACAGTGCCTCTTGGGAGTGTTCACAAAACACAGTGTGGTTCTGAAGAGAAATCAGGATCCAGTAATGAACAACGAGTGGAAATTACAGCAGGCAGGAGGTCACGATACGCATCTGGGGATAAGAAGGGCCGTGCTTATTTTAGAACGTCTGTGTAAACACACCCCGTGTCATAGGAAGAGGGTTTGGAGCTCGGCATTCACAGAAACATCTGCTAAGTTAGGGGATAAACAGGAGTGGTGACCGTGGTCCTTGGTACCCCTTTTGAGGCTGGAGGCTGTGGGGCCTAGAAAGAGAGTATCTCTTAAGGCCCGCCACTTCACAAGGATCAAGTGTCACAGCAGATGAATGCTGGCAAGGCCAGCAGGGGCACTGTGTGGAGAGAAAGCTGTGTGATGTGTCTTGTGGTGCTGAGCTGAGGGTGAGGGGTTGGGGGTGAGGGGAGGGGGGTGGGGGCACACATGGCATACATTCCATTGCCTTGGGAGACAGCTCAGTGAGAATGAAGTACACGATTCTCCTGTAGCTTCCCTCTGCAGATCTTATATAAATGCGTAGCACCTAGCACACCGTTTTTTATATAATAAGCACTCAAGTAACATGTATGCCTACATGAATGAGAACTAGTCATTCAGATAACTTATTTTGTCTATGGATAAAGAATAAAGTGCATAAAGAGCAGAAGGCACACAAACAGGATATTGCATGAGGGAAAGCCGGGACGGCTCAGCGGGTTGAGCGCTCGCTTTGAGGCCACGAGGACCGAGGATCGAATCCCGGCTCCGGCCCAGGCAGGACCCACATGCTGAACTGGGGAGTTCCCACAGTTCGGTTCTCTAGCTGTCTCTGTCTCTGTCACTCTCTCTCTCTGTCAAAAGTAAAATAAAAATAAATATGCACTGAAGATAAAATAATTACTCTCTATAAATATAAAAAGATATAAAGAAAAAAAAAAAAGATATTGCATGAAGCTGACTTCCTTACTACCTTGTTATCAAATGCGTCTGTATAATAATGAGAGCAAGCACATACCACAGACCAGACCACATACCAGGCACTGGTCTAAGGGCTTTACAGACATTGAAGCGTATTAATCTTTACACAGTGCTCATTTCACAGATGAGGAAGCTCAGCCCCAGAGGTTAGGTGACATGTCTGAGATCGGAGGGTGAAGGGCAGGCAGCATTTGACTTCGGGGAGTTGTGGACCAGTCACTGTTCTCAAACTCTGTTATGCAGCATGTTGTGTAGCAAGTTTTTAGAATCCTTATATGTTCTTGGTGGTCATATTTACTTTTCAATTCATCTTGTTCAGATGATGAATGTTCCAGATGTGTTTCAAGCTTTCAGGTTATGTGGCTAACAGATTAGCCCAAACAGACTGGAAATGTGGTAGCTTATTTATTGCTCCTTATACAGTACTACAAAGATGGGTGTTAGAACTGATTTTCTCATTGCTAAATGTGAATAAATATTTAAACCTTCTACCTCATTATTTATTTTAAGGCTCAAACAATATAGGACCATGAAAATACTTCAAATGCCTTTCAGCAGCTCTGAACATAAGAATTACCATCATTTGGTTTTCTGGTTTTTTGGTTTTATTTAGTTGAAGAAAAATTAATAAAATATAATTTAAAAAATTTTTGAGAAATTTTCCATCTGTGAGATTGTGGAAACATCATAAGGCAAATCTGTTAAGTACCTACTAAGGACGTCCAAGTGTTTCTAAGTACTTAAACATTTGGAATTATGTAGCATTAACAATTATCACAGAACACCTTTATGGTGACTTCTAAAATCTTTCGCAACTGAATAAATAATTTTTGAAAATCACTACCTCTTAAGAAAGACTTG